>PITA01035665.1:0-10283 GCA_004023965.1 Spilogale gracilis | reverse complement strand
AAAAAAAAAAAAAAAGCAAAGATGAGGGGCACCTGGGTGGCTCAGTCGTTAGGCATCTGCCTTCCGCTCAGGTCATGATCCTGCAGTCCTGGGATCAACCCTCCACATCAGGCTTCCCTCGGCAGGAAGCCTGCTTCTCCCTCTCTCACTCCCCCTGCTTGTGTTCCCTCTTTAGCTGTGTTTCTCTCTGTCAAATAAATAAAATCTTAAAAAAAAAAAAAGCCACGATGAGACTAAAACCCTATAGCCTTTGGCCAGCTTAATCAGTTCTATTTCTTATGGGAGAACAAACTACCCCGAAGATGTTTTTGACAATTCTAGAATGTAAGCTATGTCTTAAATAAAAGAACTAACTCTGAGGTACGTTAATGAGGTGTAACATGCAAATAAAAATTCTATAACTGCTTTAACTGTGTTTCAAAATGAATCCTACCAGCAACTGTGTGGAGAATGCCTAACTTCTGGCTTCTGAAAGTGAATAAGTCTGGTTGTTGTTTCTATACCTATAGAATGGTTCCTATCTAGGGAGCTAGATTGATGCTTAAAAGTCAGTCAACCAGAATTTTATCTGCAAGTCTGTCCATTCTTGATCGTTTTCTGAAAGAAAGGGCACTGACTAAAAACAGGTTAAAAAATCATATAGTTGAGGGGTGCCTCAGCACAGTTGGCTAAGCATCTGTTGTGGTTTTGGCTCAGGTCATGATATCAGGGTTGTGGGATTGAGCCCCGTGTTGGGCTCTGCTCAGTGCAGAGTCTGCTTGGGTTTTTCTCTCTCCCCCTCTCACTCTGCTCCCTGCCTCGCATGCTTGCTCACTTTCTTAAAATAAGTAAATCTTAAAAACTATACATTTTGGGACACCTGGGTGGCTCAGTCGTTGGGAGGCTGCCTTCAGCCTGGGTCATGATCTCTGGGTATTGGGATCAAGCCCCGCAGTGGGCTCCCTGCTTGGCAGGAAGCCTGCTTCTCCCTCTCTCACTCCCCCTGCTTGTGTTCCCTCTCTGGCTGTGTTTCTCTCTGTCGAATTAAAAAAAAAAAAAATCTTTAAAAAAAAAAAAAGACCGTAGGAGCAGCAACACAACCCGTATTCTCAGAAATCCCCCAGTGTCATAGTCAAGTGATGAAACTAGCTCGTTCCGGGGAGAATCTCTAGGTTTACTGGTGGGGAATCAGACTCTTTGGTTATAAGTAGTACTTTATCAGGTTTAACTAGAGAAGGGCCAGTAAAATTAGCTGATGTGGAAGAATAAGTGGGGTTTTTGTTTTGTTTTAAGATTTACTTATTTAGGGACGCCTGGGTGGCTCAGTTGGTTGGGCGACTGCCTTCGGCTCAGGTCATGATCCCGGAGACCCGGGATCGAGTCCCACATCGGGCTCCCTGTTCGGCGGGAGGCCTGCTTCTCCCTCTCTCACTCCCTCTGCTTGTGTTCCCTCTCTCGCTGTGTTTCTCGCTGTCAAATAAATAAAATCTTTAAAAAAAAAAAAAAAAATGATTTACTTATTTATGGGGCACCTAAGGTGGCTCAGTCGTTGGGCGTCTGCACTCATGGTCACGGGGCCCTGGGATAGAGGCCCTCATGGGGCTCCCTGCTCAGCAGGAAGCCTGCTTCTCCCTCTCCCACTCCTGCTTGTGTTCCCTCTCGCTGTGTTTCTCCCTGTCAAATAAAAGCTTAAAAAAAAAAAAAAAAAGATTTATTTTAGAGAGTCTGCATGCATGTGTATGAGCAGGCGGAGGGGCAGAGGGAGAGAAATCCTCAAGCAGATTCCCCATTGAGTGCAGAGCCCAGTCCCTGGGCTTGATCCCAGGACCCTGAGATCAGGACCTGAGCCAACATCAAGAGTCAGATGCTCAACTGACTGAACCACCCAGGCGTCCCTGAATAGATCTTAAAAAAAAAAAAAAACACCGTTGAGGAAGGAGTATCTGGCTGGCTCAGTCAGTGGACCATTGAATCTTGATCTTGAAGTCATGAGTTTGGGCCCCACATTGGGTATAGAGACTACTTTAAAAAAAAAACCTTGAAAATGCATTTGAGGGAAATTCAGAACTCGGTCCATTTATGAGTAAGCATATCCAGTTTATGTTCATTTATTTAGCAGTTGTTGACATCTGGTACTGTGTTAACATGTTCTCTATGTCACGAAACATTCAAAAATAGAAATGAGAAAAGATAGGAAAAATAAATATGAAGGGACTAATCATTTCTCTTTCCCATTGTGCATCTTGTATGTTCCCGGGTATGCTCTCAGGGGGAGCACCTAGCCCACTCTAACACCCTCCCCGCTGCCCAGTGGCTTAGTCCAGAGTTAAGACATAAGCACCCCACCCCACGGCCATTCTCTGCCTTGGGTCCCTGCCGACCCCAGCTGCTGTGATAAAACATTCACAGTCGTGGTTTTCAAATAGGTTTTCCTTTTCAGCTCAGCTGTCCTAGCTCTGAAATTACTTGCTTGCTTCTCTTGCAGCATCTGGCCACGCTGTAGGAGCTGGTAGCCCTGTCTGCCCACCTTTTATGACCTCCCTCAGTTTGGTACCACAGTTAAATGCAGACGTAGAAGTGAGAACTATTGGTATTCTGCATATGGGCTCGGTCCTCAGGGGCTGGGCCGAGGAACTTTTTTACATATTTTTCTTAGGGCTTGTCCTAAAGCACGCTCTAACTCAGGGTCCTCCTGGCAGGTGAGCGGGTCTTGAGGCAGGTGTGGGAACTGGCCAGCACTGTAGTAGCCGCCTGGGGCTCACCTGGAGCACTGCTTGCTGGGGTGTGGAAGCCAGGCGGCCTGGGAAGGACACACTCAGGTGCGCTCCCTCGAGGCCAGGAGCTCCCGGTGGACACTTTGTACTCCCACCTCGGCCGGACTCTGGTCTCCCTTGTGCCTGTCTCCTGTCCTCTGTGGACCGCGGTGGGACTGCCTCCGTTTAGGAATCAAAACCCTGCCCCTTCCAAGAAATGAGCCTGTGGTCTCACCTCACGAACAGGCCTAAACGGATCTTGGAAGCTGGGTTGGACTCTGCATAGACCCAGGTCTGTCTCTGTTACACTGGGCGGGGAGGCTCTCCAACCAGTTCGCACACGTCGGCTCCACAGGAGCTCCAGGAGCTCAGCATATTCCAGACACGGAAGGATCCGTGACTGGGAGACGGGGTGGGTGTGGGGAAAGAACACAGGTATAGCGGCGCCATCTGGATCAACGGGAATGACACATTTTTAAAAATATTTTATTTATTTATTTGAGAGAGAGAGAGTGAGAAAGAGCATGAGAGGGGAGGTCAGAGGGAGAAGCAGACTCCCCGCGGAGCTGGGAGCCCAATGCGGGACTCGACCCGGGGACTCCAGGATCATGACCTGAGCTGAAGGCGGTGGCTTAACCAACTGAGCCACCCAGGCGCCCTGACGCTAACGTTTTTATTGAGTGATTATTCCGTGTCAGGCACTGCATTGAATACCTCACCAAGATTATTGCATTTGATCCTTAGAACAATTCTGTGAGGTAGATAACCATTGGGCTCTATTTTACATATGAAGGAACTAAAACTTAGGTTAAAAGAACTTGCTCAAGGTCACAGCTGATAGGTGGTGAGCTGGGACGCTAACCTGGGCGAGACTAGTCAGCCTCCTGAAGCACCTGACCACTCACGCTAGTTTTCTGACCTTGAAAATCAGGCTGTTGTGTAGCCAGACAACTGAGGGTTTAGACAGTGTTTATAGAGGGCCTGGCACACAGACCTTAATACGCGGTAACTGTTCCCATTTTTCCAGATGTCCAGATGTCATTTTTATTGTATGGTTTTCGAGCAAAAAAATCTTGGATCGTCACATGCAACGATCATGTGCTGCGTCCTCCACAGACGACAGAGACCTGCTCTTTCAGGGGCTTAGGGTTTGGTGAGGGAGGAGGAGGGTTGAGGGGCTGGCAAACAGAAGAAAAGGCTCTCAGTGCGGTGTGTTCCGGATTGAGTCCCCTTCCTGAGAGGCAGGAAACACGGTGCCACCGCCATCCAGGTTGGCGGTCCCAGATTCCTTTCTGCACCAACCAGTGAGACATGAGCGTTGGGGACTCCAGCTGGCTCCCCTGGATACCGAAGCTGTGAGGCTGAGGCCGTCAAGCCCAAGGAGCTGGGCCCCAACAAGCCAGCCCTCAGTGGCAGGAACCTAGCACCCGAGGAAAACACTGGTACAATGTCCATCCCTTTTCATGTTGGTCCCCATGAAGCCATTTCCTGTCCCCAATCTGATTTCAGTGCGATCTTGTCCAAGGTCTTGTAATGGCTTGTAACGGCTGCCATCTGATTCCCTGAGAAACAGCAGGTAAGAAGCAAGGTTCCTCCAGCATCTAAAGGGTATTCTGAAATTTCTCAAGTATTTCTTCATAATCATGTTCATCATCATCTACAAAAGAGTTCAAGTCAAGGATGATCTTTGGCCTTATGCAGGTTCCTTCTCCTTTTTAGGGCACTGATAGGGAAGGAGTTGGTCTGGATGCCCTAAGGTCCTTGCTAGACCAAAACTACAAATTATTTTGTCTCAATACTGTGTAAATACTCCCCTTGCCTGCCTTGGGGAGGGTAGTACGTTAAAGATGAGCTCATTTTCCTTACCAGCACTCTGGAGCCCCCGGGAGAGGGACAGTAGGGACCCCCCCCCCTTTTTAAGATTTTATTTCTCTAAGAGGGAGAGAGAGGAAGGGAAAACACAAGTGGGTGGAGGGGCAGAGAGAGAGAAGCAGATCCCCATACCCTAGAATCGTAACCTGAGCTGAAGGCAGATGCTTAACTGACTGAGCCACCCAGTGCCCCTAAGCCCATCCCTTAAAGCCTCTCTGTGCAACTGGGACTGCAGAAGGGTCTGCTCAAGGGCAGGGCCTTGCTGAGGGTTTGGCCTGTGCCATCAGAGGCACAAGCAGGAGCAGAGTAAGGAGGGGAGAAGCGAAGACAAGGGTGAACAGGGGCTGAAAGGGGCCCACCTGGATCTTCTGTGATGGGCTTAGTAGGCCTGAGGTTCTTCCTGTGGGCAGAAATCTTGCTATACATACTTGAGCTGTTCTTGGCACTCTGTGGCAGTGTCTTCATCTTGGGTTTGGGGAGCAGAGGGGTTTGCTGCCGTTCTGAGACCTGAGAAGACTAAGTGGGAGAAAAAGCAGAAGTCAGCAGGGTCCCAAGACATGAGGCAGCAGAGTCCATGAAATGTAATTTCCTTCAAATGTCATTTCCTCTGCTCCCTTCTTGACTTCCTGTCCGGGGTAGGGCTTCCTGGGACCCCAAGTGTTTTTGTTTCTAGCACTTGAAATGTTCTTTGACAAAGGAGACAGGCCAGGACGAGAGATGGAAGGGTTGGGGGCTAGAGACAGGGTGCCCTGAGTTTCTCCACAGAGGAGATTCAATCAATGTCCTTCATCTCTGCTGCTGAAGGGGCAAAAGGCAGTCAGGAAATCTCAGGACAGACTGCCCGAGCTGAGAGGGGTCCTGGAAGGACTTTTGTTGAACTCCCACCTTAGGCCGTATGTGCACCTGTTTGTTTATCCTCAGGGGACCGTCCAAGTAGCTGTCTGAGTCCCCAGTGTACCCAGGGGCAAACAGGCTCAGAGAGAGCGTGCCATGTCTGAGCGTGGCCACATAGGACGGCAAGCTGGGCCAAGGTTCAGATCCAGAACCATGTCCATGACCTCCTTAGCTCGCACTCTTCCTGGCACACCATGCTTTGGAGAGCCCATGGTATGGGGCCCCTGCTCAGCAGTGAGGAATACTGATGCCCAGAGAAGAAATTTTGCAGGATTCAGGGCAGTGAGCAGGGGCTGGGCCCAGTGTCATTTTCAACAGGGTCAAAGGTGGGGACTGAGGTCTCTCAATTTTTGTACTATGTTCTCTCCCGTCCTATCAGGCGGGTGTTTCAGATGTCCCGGTCTGTTCTTTGTCAGAAAACGACGGCCCTCCTCCCACCTCCACAGACGCAAGCCCCTCCTGGGGCCGAAACTGCTCCGGATTCACCTCCCTCCACTGCCATCCCACCACTTCCCCTTGCGGCACATAATGCGAGTTTCCCCAAATCCCCCCATGCTTGTTACACTTTATGACATGCTTCTGATGCGGAACCTCTGTGGTCCGCAGAGCCCCGCAGTGAGGTGCAGGGCTGGGTGGTCAGACCCGCTGTCAAGGCCCAGCTCGCCCGTTTGCTAGCTGTGTGACCTCAGGGCAGCTCCTCTCCCTCTCTGTGCCTCTTATCTCCGTGCCCACCTCACAGGGACGTCATGAGAGCCGTGTGGGGCGAGGCGCAGACGGTGCCCCCACGGGGTAGACCCCCAGCAGGCCGCAGCTAAGAAGCCAGCACTGTGTGTGTGACCTTATCCCTGGGGTCACTGGTGAGAAAATGGAGAACACAGGCCACAGAGCGAGTGAACCAGGCCGTTAGCGGGTCTTTCTGCGTCTGTGCCTGGTTCTTTCCCCGTCCCTGTGATTCGCTTTGGGTCAGTCCAGCCCTCCCGGGCGCTGCCTGCCCGCCTGCCAGTGGTGGGGTCCCTGTCCTCACAGGCCTCTGCAGCACACTGAGAACCAGGTGTTGGCCCGCCCACCCCACCCCTGCCCGCACCCCCAGGCCATGTACCAGGGGCAGTGTGAATACAGAATGGGGAGGGAGGGCTGTCACTGCCCAGGGAAGCCTGAGCTGAGGCTTCTGACCCACTGAAAGGAGGAAGCACATTCTGGCAAAAGGCCCGGTGTGTGGAAAGTGCTGAGGCAGCAATCTTGGCGTATGAAGCAGCTGGAGGAGTTTCTCTGTGGCTGAGTGTGGGCCTGCGGGGGTGGTGGAAGAAGGGCCTAGGGCGGGGGGGGTGGGTTGAAGCAGCTTATAAACAGCCCTCCCTGCATGGCTAAGGAGTTGACATTACCCCCTGGCCGTGGGGAGCCACTGAAGGTTTAGAAGGTTCAGAGGACGGGGCCAAGGCCCACTGGTGACCAGGGAAGGGCTTGGGAGGCCATTCTGACGGTGGTTGGGGGGCGCGGTGTGTGGAGGCTGCTGACAGGCTAGGAGCGGAGTGAGGGGACGCCGGCACGGAGAGCACAGTGAAGCCTCCCGCTTCTGAACTGGGACTCTGTGCAAGTCTCAGGCTCTCCGAGTCCTCCTCACTGTGTCGCCTGTAAAATATGAATCCTCATACCAGCATCAGATGGTCAGGACTGAATAAGGCTAACGGGCACACAGCGTGCGAGTGTAGGAACTATAAGTTCTGTACGACAGAGGGGGAACTGGGACGCGGGACAAGGACCGGCGGGACCCACAGTGACCCCCGCAGGCTCCTCTCCCCACCCGCTGCGGTGTATTGGTACCTGGCCACTTCCGTCCTTGCCGGTTTGTTTCTTCTGCCCACTGAGGCCCTGACCTTTGGGGGGCCTGGGTGGGGGGGACTGCTTCTCGAAGGCCGGTAGCTGCCGCAGGGTGTAGTAGAAAGCCTCTGTCAGCTCCTCCACGGAGGCTACCAGGAGAGGCCCAGCCGGCTGCCCGGGCTGCCCCTCGGTCTCCACGACAGTCAGGTCCAGCCACCGGGGAGGGAGCTCGAAGCACATGTCAGGGTTGGAGCCGAGGCTGACCACCAAGAAGGGTTCCATGATTTTCTCCTCCAGCCGCAGGCCTGGGAAGGAGGGCAGAGGGTCCCCAGGATGGCTGCTGTCCTTAGTTACCACCTTCACTTCACTGGGCAGAGAAAACTGGGCAGTTAGGTCTTTGAGGCTATAGCGCCGATTATCACTCATCTCCTCCACGAAACTACTGGAAAGGTAGAGGGGCAGCAGAATCTGGTCTTCCTCTTCTATCTTTTCATAATCTCCCTCCTCCTCCTCCTCCTCGGCCTGGTCACTCAGCCGCTGACACACCAAGACATCTGTGTCCTGGCCTTCAGCCCCCCGGGCCTGGCCAGACCTCAGCACCTCCAGCCTCTCGCCCACAGCCAGAGATGTGAGCCCAGGGCCCTCTACCCCTTCAATCTCACAGTCCTTTGTGGCCACGATCCGGAGCGGCTGGCCTGGCCGGAGAGCACCTAGGAGGTCACAGGCGGTGAGGAACTCTCTTGGCCGCCGCCGCAGCTTGCCCTGATAAGCCCCGGAGACCATGAAGTGTCTGGGCACCTTCCGGCCCTTGGTTGAGACCAGGACCCGCCAGGATGGTGAGGCCAGGCCATGGATGCAGAGCCGCTGGCCTTTCTGCAAGGAGCCTATCCACGGGCTAAGGAAGATGGGGGGCCCCTCCGGAACCTCCAGGATCTCCGTGGGCAGAGGGTAGGGGCCTCCCCGGGCCAGGACCTCACTCAGCAGCAGAGGCTGGATGAAGTGGATGTGCTGAGAGGAAGCGGTGACGTCTTCCACGTCGACCTCCAGGGTGGAGGGGATCTTGACCATGGTCCTGCGCACTGTGGGGAAGGGAGGTCAGCTCAGGGGGCGCCCCACCCACCAGCCCCCGCAAACACGGCTGAGCTGGCTGACTTCTATCTGTTCTGCCGGCATTTTCCTATGGCATCAGATTCCTTGTTCACTCTTTTCCTTAACCTCTTTTCGAAAGCTATTATAGAAATGTTTAAACATTTATACAAGTAGAATAGTATAGTGAACCCCCTCACCCAGCTTCAATATTTAATTCACGGTCCACCTTCTGTCATTTATACCCTGTCATTCTCTTCCACTGGCTTATTTTGAATCAGAATAATCACATCATCTTGACCTTTCAGTGTGTATCTCTAAGAGAAGAGATAAAGTTAAAAACATAACCACAATGCCATTACCGCATCTAGATAATAATTGTCAATTCATTAATAACATCAAATATCTAATTCATTCAGCCACTTTGTAAAATCCAATTGAATTTTAAATGTGATTTTATAAGCTAACTTTACAAATCCTTTCTGCATTTTGGTGTTTTTTTAAAGATTTTATTTATTTATTTTTCAGAAAGGAAGACAGCGCACACAAAAGCAGGAGGAGCGGTAGGGAGAAGGAGTGGTAGGCTCCCTCCTCGACAGGAAGCCTGATGCAGGACTCGATTCCAGGACCCTGGTCATGATCTGAGCCTAAGGCAGATGCTTAACCAATTGAGCCACCCAGGAGTCCCTTCTTTCTGCATTTTAAATAAAGAGATAAAACCACATCAATAGGGGTGCTTGGGTGGCTCAGTCAGTTAAATATCCAGCTCTTGATTTCGGCTCAGGTCATGATCTCGGGGTCGTGAGATCGAGCCCCAAGTCCAGCTCTGTACTGAGTGTGGAGCCTGCTTAAGATTCTTTCCCCACCCCACTCAAGCATGCTCTCTCTCTCCCCCTAAAGAAAATAAAATAAAAATTAAGAAAAACATCGACTGGGGCTCCTGAGTGGCTCATTCAGTTGAACATCTGACTCGTAGTTTTGGCTCAGGTGGTGATCTCAGGTTCATGAGATCGAGTCCCGAGTCTGGCTCCTCACTTATGGCTGAGTCTGCTTGGGATTCTCTCTCTGTCTCTCCCCCTGTCCCCCCTGCTTGCGCACATGCTCTCTCTCACTCTAAAATAGGTGAATGAATCTTTCAGAAAAAGAAAAAGAAAAACACTGGCTAATGACCTTAGCAACTTGTTTCCTCTCTGGGCATCGGTGAGTATCTGGTTTATAAACTCAGGAGGCGGCTCTGTAAGCGAATGTCCACTGCATGTGAGCTGTACCACCCAGGAGACGGAGCGAGCCTCCTTCCCCACAGAGGCAGACACGGAGGCTCGGGTGGTGACGTGCCTCAGGCCACACTGCTGGGATTTTTGCTCTGTGCCGGGTGAGCTGGTGTCCGAATGAAGCTGGGAGGTGGACACATGGGGGTTCATTATACTGTTCTGGTTTTTTTGCCTCCAAAGTACTTTATGAATTACCTGAACTGTCTCATCACCCAGGGCAGCCCCCTGCCTGACCCACCATTCAAAGCCCTGGTTCCCCAGACCGCAGTCTCTTACTGCTATTTCCCACAAGATGCCAGGGCTCCCCGGGAAAGAGAGAACTTCCCCGAGAGGAAACATGCAACAGTCTGGAACGTCTTATACCACAAAGCAAGAAAACCCTCAATAATTATCCTTGAAGAATGTTAGGGAGCCAACTCACTTTATAAAACTAGGAAACGGGCTCCTGGGTGGCTCAGTCGGTTAAGTGTCCAACTTGTAGTTTTAGCTCAGGTCATGACCCCAGGGATGTGTGATGGAGTCTCTTCAGACTCTTCAGAGTGAGGCTCTTCACTCAACAAGGAGTCTGCTTGAGATGCTCTCCCTCTCCTTCTGCCCCTCCCCAACAAGC
>PITA01035664.1:0-10286 GCA_004023965.1 Spilogale gracilis | reverse complement strand
TCATTCTTAGTTGCAAGGCCTGTGCATTTTTTCCTTATATCTTATATCATTTGGGGGGCTCTACAGTCTACCTATAATTTTTAAAAAGGCACATTTATCAAAAGGTACTGGTTATTCACAAAAGAACTTAAGACAGCAAATAAATATATAAAATACATGAACTTAACATTCACTAGTGAAAAAGCTACAAATCAAAGTACAAGAGATAGATTTCCTCTCTCACATAAAAAAAGGTTAATAGGGGAGCATGGGTGGCTCAGTCGTTAAGCGGCTGCCTTGGGCTCAGGTCATGTTCCTGGAGTCCTGGGATCGAGCCCTGCATCGGGCTCCTTTCTCGGCGGGAAGACTGCTTCTCCCTCTCTCACTCCCCCTGCTTGTGTTCCCTCTCTAGCTGTGTTTTTCTCTGACAAATAAATAAAAAAATAAAATCTTAAAAAAATAGGTTAATAAACACACAATACGCAATAACATAGAATATATAATATTGGCAAGAGGGTAAAGAAGCACCCATATATAACATTAAATGACCCAGCAATTAAGTATTTATCTTAAGCAAATAACCGAGCACAGGTATAATTAAGTAGAAAGATCTTCCTCATTACAAAGTTCTTTACAGTAGAGAAATCTTGGAAAACAATCTAAATGTCCATCAATAAGGAAAACTGTTATTGTATGTTCATACAACAGAAGGCAATGCAGACAACAAAATTTTATTCAACTTTATTCATCGTTGTGAATCTATCTTCACAATATAGTTAAATGAAAAAAGTAGAACAAACAATAAAATGTACAGTATGAAACAATTTACATAAAATCTTCCTTATTTAAACTTATGTATGTATATTTGCATACATGTTTGGAAAGGTGTTCATCAAAATATTACAATGGTATCTCTGAGTAGTAGAATTCAAGTGGTTTTAATTTTTTTTCTTTAATGCTTTTCTGTATTTTAAAAACAAATTTATAATGAGATTGGATGATTTACGTGACAAAAGTTCTGAATATTTTCTTCCCATATACATGATACTCACCGATGCAGCTAAAAAGGCAAATTTTCCCCCTTTGCTTATTCGTAACTTGTATTTAGCTTGTAATCTATTCCCTCACATTGTCACCTCATTTTGTATTTGTGGAATATGGGATTTCTTTATCACAAAGTTATACTGTACTTTGCATTTTATGTATTTAGTGAACATTTATTTAGCATTTACTCTGCTCTAGGCAGTATTCTAAGTCTTCACAGATATTAATCCTCATAACAACTCTAACATATAGGAACTATACTCATAGGCATTATTACTATTCCATTTTAAAGGGTACTGACGCACAAAGGGATCAAGAGGAAGTAGCTTATCCAAAATCATATAGCTAAAGTGATGCAACTAGCATCTGAGCCCTTGCAGTCTAGATCCATAGCACTCTATGTTAAACACGAAGCTATGATGTGTTTCTTAGTTCATTTTATTCTAGGATTTTGGCCTTGATAAAGTTACATTCATTAGAATAATAATTTTATCATCCCTGGAAACCCAAGTCTGGATAGTTTAAAATGCTTTCCTCTCATAGGTACCCAAATTTACATATAACAATTATTTGATGTTCATTCCCTTAAATAGCTTATACTTAAGTTATACTTGTTCGTTTGATGCCAACTAAAATCAGACTTTTCATAGATATTTCTCATAATTCATTTCACGAGGCTTAACCATAAAAAAGTTAGAATTTATAGTCAACCTTCTCTGAACTAAAGCACTGTGTATTTCATTTCAGTTGAGGTGCATTCTTAAAATATTTTTCTCCCAGCAAAAAATATCACTCATGGTGGTGATTTGGAATAAGCTAATGTCATTACTGAATGAGGAATTTATTTCTTTAATTGAAGAAAATAATTCAGCAGCCTAAAATATTAAAATATGCAAAAGAAAATACCAAAGCAAATCTTTTAAAACAACTATGATAAAGGAAGAGAGAAGTTATCAAAGAAGCTAAACCAAATAAGCTGCTAAATTTATACTTATAGCTCTTAGGTAGGCACAGATAAAAGGGAAACCTGTTATTTACTGTTTCTTTCTGCCTGAGAAAAGGAAACCAGCAAGTACAGTCTTTTGAACTTAGATGCCTGGGGTCTGAGTTTCTTTGCTACCCTTCAGAGAAGTTCAGTTTACCTAAACGTAAAATGGGATAATAATACTAACACTTTTAGGTCTTCTGCAAAGAAAAAAAGATGATATTATATGGGAAAGATCTTTGTACTCTAAAATAAGCTATATAAATATGTTACAATTGTTTTATTTTTCATTTGGAAAGGTATTTCTGACATTGGATTTCTAGTTTCATTTTAAACTTAGAAAAGATGTCCAATAAAGGTAAAAGTAAATTATTTTGTCTTCTAAATTTATCACTCAGCTTCAAAGAGTACAGTGATCATAGCCAATATATCATTAAAAATATCTAGTAAACTGGTTAATAACTAAAATAGTTCTTAAAAATGAACACGTAACCAATTACCTACAACTACAGAAAAGTACTATTATCCTTTTAAATACAGAACGATACTTTTGGAAAACAAATATATGTATGATTTTTCTACCTCAATTAAAGCCCTTATTTAAATCCATATAAGTCAAGATACATTTATATATATATTTAAACACACACATATTTAAATAGAAATAACTATCAACCTTAAGAAGGAAAACACAATCTTCTGGCTAATTCATCCCCATTCACTCTTCCAGTAATTATTTACTAAATATCCCAAAAACGCCCAGGGAGCTCATAGAGACCACAATCAGGTCCAAGTACAAAGACTGGTAAGTGCATGGTGCTGGGGCCAGTGGAATGCAACAAAACCATCTTTCCTATCTCTGCTATGAAGGTAACTTTCTGCTTCATCTAGGCCCCCTGGATATACCTTAAGTATATCTTCTGCACCTTTGTTCCCCCTCCTCTCTCACCAACCAAACACCTTCATCCTTGAATTCCCAGTTCAGGTGCCATAGCTTTCTACTGAAGGATTCCTTCTCCACATCAGCCTAACAGGAATGGCAAATCAATATCAAGAATTAACGATTGCAGTTACTAATGATTTCAGTACCCTTCCTGGGGACAAATTGTGAGCTATAAACTTGACGTTCATTGTTTCTAGTCCCCACAACAATCCTATGAGGATTATCCAACCTTTACAGAAATAAGGAAATAGTGATGCAGTGAGATTTTATTAGATGCCCAAGTTCATCCAGACAGTCAGTGGGATGCACATCCAGGTCTGTGGAACTCTAAATCACCATAGGGTTCCACGTGCTGCGAGCCAGATCTGTACCTTGGACAGAAACTCTGGATAGTGATCACTGTACTGCTGGCTAACTATTTACATATTGTACATATTTTTTATCCTGCTCCCCCAAAATATAGACAACTTAAGAGGTAAGTCAGCCTCTCATAGGCCTTGAACAGTTCAAGCACTCAGATATTTGTGGGTTGAGATAAATGCATACATTTAAGAAAATGTGATTTTTCTACCTTTATAGAGAAAAAAATCACAGAGGATTAATTATGAGTTAATTATCATTATCTTCAAAGTAAGGATTTGACTGAAAATCTGCTTTGTCCACAGCAGCATAAAGCTTAGGTTTGAAATGATTTAGTGGAAACACTACAGGACGCACAGAAAAGATTGAGAGACAGGATTTCTGCCACTATGAGCTGCTTTAATAGTCACCTAACTGCATCTCCTATTCAGAAGAATGTCATTCTACAGGGCAGAAATATATTAATATATACATAACATAATAATATATGTAACAATAAGTATATGTAAACATACATTAGTGCTAACTAATACCATAACCAAAATCATATTTTTAAGAAAACTGTAGAAGAATAAATGTCCAAGATTATAAGAATGGTTAAATTAAAATATATGCATAGAGGGGCGCCTGGGTGGCTCAGTCAGTTAAGCATCTGCCTTCAGTGCAGGTCATGATCTCAGTCCTGGGATTGAGCCTTGTGTCAGGCTCCCTGCTTGGTGGGGAGTCTGCTTCTCCTTCTTTTTCTGTACCCCCCGCCTGCTTGTGTGTGTATGTTGTCTCCCTATCTTAAATAAAATATTTAAAAAATATGTTCACAGAAATGACATGTATTTCAAAATGTATTTTTATAGAATAAAAATATCAACTATCAGTTTTTACTGGCCTGGGGAAAAGCCTATGTTCAAAAAGATATAAAGCAGTATATATAATGTTATCTTAACTATGTAAGAAAAACACAAGGGGCTCCTGGGTAGCTCGGTTGGTTAAGTATCTGACTCATGATTTTGGCTCAAGTCATGATCTCATATGTCATAAGATTGAGCGCTGTGCTGGGCAACATGATCAGAGGGGAGTATGCTTGAGATTCGCTCTTTTCCTCTCCCTTTTCCTGACCCCCACACCACGAGTGCTCTTCCTCCTTCTCTTTCTGTCAAATAATAAATAAATCTTTTAAAAAAAGAAGTGGAAAATTTTTAAAAAGACAAAAAGTTTGGAAGATTTGGAAGGCTTATATGAATGACGAAATTATGGACTCTAAAAAATTCTGTTCTCTATCTTCTTTTATACTCTGAATAAGCTTCTATGGGCGCCAGATAGCTCAGTTGGTTAAGTGGCCAACTCTGGATTTTGGCTCAGGTCATGATCCCAGGATCCTGGAATCAAGCCCATTTTGGGCTCCATGCTCACTGGGGACTCTGCTTTAGATTTTTTTCTCTCTCCCCCACCCCATCCTTCCTCCACTCACATGCATGCTCTTTCTCTCTCAAATAATTAAATCTTTAAAATATTTTCCATAAGTGGCATATATTATTATTGAATTTAGAAAATATTTTTTAGAAAATACTTTGGAAAGAATTTAGAAAAAAGACATAGGGTGTATTAGCATAAGGAAGACATACAGATTAATGGAATAGAATTTAGAGTTCAGAAATAAGTCCTCACACTTATAATTAATTTTCAACAAGAATGCCAAGATAACTCAATGGGTAGAGAGTAGTCTTTTCAACAAGTTTTTCTGAGACAATTGGATATTCACGTGCGAAAGAATGAAACTCGACCTCTTCCTTAAGTTCTAGAAAAAAATTAATACAAAATGGATCACAGACCTAAACATATGAGCTAAAACTACACGGAAACAAACCTTGTGCTAAGCTTTCTTAGATTTTTTTTCCTTTTGGACTCCAAAATCACAAGCAAGAAAAGGAAAAAGAAATATAAAAATTGGACTTTATTGTGGTGCCTGGGTGGCTCTGTCCGTTAAGCATCTGACTCTTGGTTTTGGCTCTGGTTATGATCTCAGGGTCAGGAGATCAAGCCCCACATCAGGGTGCATGCTCAGTGAGGAGTCTGCTTAAGGATTGTTTCTCTCTCTGCTTTTCTCACTCTCATGCTCTCGCTCTCTCTAAAATGAACAAATAAATCCTTTTTAAAAATTGGACTTTACCAAAACTAAAAACTTTTCACCTAGCATAATATTCTCTAGCTCCAACCATGTCATGGAAAATGGGAAGATTTCATTCTTTTTTATGGCTGAGTACTATTCCACCACCACCACTACCACCACCACCACACCTCTTCTTTATCATTCATCAGTTGATGGACATTTGGGCCGTGTCCATAATTTGGCTATTGTAGATAATGCTGCTATAAACATAGGGGTACATGTATCCCTTTGAATTAGTGTTTTTGTATTCTTTAGGTAAATACCTAGTAGGGCAATGACTGGATTGTAGGGTAGTTCTATTTTTAAGTTTCTGAGGAAATTCCATATTGATACTGTTTTCAGAGTGGCTACACCAGTTCGCATCAACAACAGTGCAAGAAGGTTCTCCTTTTTCCACATCCTTGCCAACACTTGTTTCTTGTGTTTTTGATTGTAGCTATTCTGTCCAGGGGATGGGTTAAATAGGTGATGGAGACTAAGGAGTGCACTGGTGTAATGAGCACCAGATGACATATGGAAGTACTGAATAATGATATAATACACCTGAAACTAATGTTATACTGTATGTTTATTAACCGAAATTTACATAAAACTTTAAAATCTAAAAACCTCTGTGCTTCCATGGACACTACCAATAAAATGAAAAAGACAGCCTATGGAGTGGGAAAAAATATTTGCGCATCACACATGTGAGAAAGGACTTTTGTCGAGGTTATATAAAGTACCCTTACAACTCAACAAAGACAAATAGTCCAGTTTAAAAATGGGCAAGGGGCCTGACCGAACATTTCTCCAAAGAACATATTACAAATGTCCAATAAACACATGAAAAGATGCACAACATCATTAGCCATTAAGAAAGCTCAACTCAAACCCACAATGAGATATCATGCTGCATCCAGCAAGATGGCTATAAGCAAAAACACAGAAAATAACAAGTGCTGGTGAGGATGCGTAAGGGAACGGAAACGCTTATATACAGCTGCTGGGAAGGTCAAATGGTGTAGCTGCTTTAGAAAACAGTCTAGCAGTTTCTCAAAATGTTAAAACAGTTACCATGTGGCTCAGCAATTCCATTCCTAGGTAAATACCCAAGAGTACTAAAAACATATGTCCTCACAAAAATCTGTACATGAATGTTCATAGCAGTATTATATGTAATAACCAAAAAGTGTGAACAACCCAAATGTCTACCAACTGATGAACTGATGAATAAAATGTAGTATATGCCCATATATGTCTTCAAATAGCCAAAATGATTTGAAAAAATAAAAAGAAAGAATGATACATACTATCACATGGATGAACCTTGAATATATGAAAGTGTAAGAAGCCAATCACAAAGACCACATATTGTAAGGAATCTATTTATATGAAATGTCTGGAATGGGTAAATGCGTAGAAACAGAAAGTAGAATGGTAGCTGCCTTGGGATGGGGTCTTGGGGAATGGGGAATAAGTAATGGGTATAGGGTTTCTTTGGGGGCAATAAAAATATTTTCAAGTTGACTGTGGTGATAGCTGCACAACTCAGTGAATATATTAAAACCACAGAACTGTACATTTTAAATGGATGAACTGTATGATATGTGAATTATATCACAGTAAAGTTTTCTTTAAAGATACAGGTATAGGACTTGAAAAAAAGTTTCCCTACTACATTACTGGCAAACTCTGTAGGAAGCAGTGGGAGAAAATGGCAGTCTGACTATTAAAACATCCTTGGAATGTGTATTCCCTCAATTCCAAGAATTAAGAAAATAAAAATGTGTTTTCTGTCAATGTGTCATATAGATTGGACTGTATGTTGAAGAAATAGACAGGAATTTAAGCTGCTGGGTATTAGCTGGCATTGATCCCTTCTAAATAGCTGAGCACGCTGGGCCCCACGAGTAGTCAAGTTGTAGAGAAAGACCATGTCCTTGGCGGAAGAGAGGTTTCCGTTTTTAGAAGGAGAAGCTACTTTTGCTTTCTATTAAGTCTTAAAATAACCTGAGGGAAAGAGAGGTAATAGAGTAAAAGGAAGAGCGGTCCTGAAGTCCTTGGGTTCTAGTCCTGGATCTTCTATTGAACTTCTGTTCTAAGGCTTCCTATCTGCAAAAGGCAGATCACTGTCTATGACCTATCTACCTTACAGGATTGGAAGAAGGCCCACATTTTTTTTTTAAAGATTTAAGAAAGAAAGGAAAAGAAACGTCAGTGGGATATAGCCAGATTGATGGCAGAAGATTTGGTCTTGATTTCTGTTAGCCATTTAATAGTTTTGTCATCCTCTGGAAGTTAGCAGAGCAGCAGCTCAATTTCTTATCTCTAAAGACAGACCTGGTCAACTGCTTTACAGAGCATGAAATGTGATAAAGAAGTAAAAGTATAATAAAAAGTCACATTTCATTCAAAACAAATGTAAATCACCATTAGTATTTGTAAACTAGATCCTCCAAGTATTACTGTTAAGTCCCTGAGTTTCAAGAAAGGAGAGAAAAGGCCTGGCTTAAGAAAAGTCAAAGGCAATAAGGAAAAAGCCCACTGATAGCTGCTGGCCTTGTACTGAATATACCAGGCAGGACCCGTACTGAACATTTACCAGAATTCAAACCATTAAGTCTCTTATATCACATTCCAAATTGAGCAACTCGGGTGTTTCTCAGGAAATCAGGATGGCTACATTCTTTAGGACAGTGGTTCTTAAACTTCTTAGTCTCTAGATCTCTATACTTCTTAAAATTACTGAGGATGTTAAAGAACTTTTTTTTTTTTAATATGGGTCATTTATACCAATGTTTACCATATTAGAAGTTATAATTGAGAAAACTTTTAAATATTTAATTTATTTAAAAATAACAATAGAGAGGCACCTGGGTGGCTAAGTTGGTTAAGTGTCTGCCTTTGGCTCAGCTCATGATCCTAGGGACCTGGGACTGAGCCCCAAGTCAGGCTCCCTGCTCAGTGGGGAGTCTGCTTCTCCCTCTGCCTCTGCCCCTCCCCCTCCCTGTGCTTGCTCTTTCACTCCCCCCCAATAAATAAAATCCTTAAAAAAATAGATACTTATTACTTGTTAATATAAATAATATTTTAAATGAAAAACAGGCATATTTTGCAAAAAAAAGAAATTAGAGAGATGAGTGACATGTCTTTCTGCATTCATTTTGTTACCATATATTGTTTCCTAAGAAAATCCAGCCTCATCCAGATAATAAAGTTGGAAAAGAAAGGAGTATTTTAATAGCATTTTCAGATAATTATGGATATTCTTCTCTGATACTGCCCCAAACCCAACAAATAGTTGTTTTATTTTTTTTTTTAAGATTTTATTTTTAAGTGATCTCTACATCCAATGTGGGGCTCGAACTCACAACCCTGAGATCAAGAGTTACCTGTTCTATGACTGAGCCAGCCAGGTGCCCCTCAACACGTACAAGCTTCTTAAATGTTACTTATCAATGTAGAATCTGAAATGACACCAACATACTTTTCACATCCATTACATTAAAATCTTTTTTTTTTTTTTTTTTTTTTTTTTTTGGACTTTAAAAAGGTCGTTACCTGTACCTGATTTCACAGCATCATATACTGGTCACCTGGAAAATACTGGCTAACTAATTGTATAGATTTTAAATGTTGACACATTCATTACGCAATATTTAAAAATCTCATTTGTTAAATGCCACTACCAATCTCATCAAAAACATCCTTAAAGAATGGAAAGCTGTCAATCTCATGGTGGCAAACACATGTTTTCCAAAATACTAATTTGCACTTAAGATCTTAAATTTTATCATCATGTTGATTTCCTCTGAGAGGTTCATTTCATTTTTGAAAGAGTATTTTTCAAATCTAAGTCTGAATAGTTTGTTGATTTAGTCATTCTTTCAAGTAAAGATGGTGCTCCATGAAAAATCAGGTAGTTTATTTGGCAACTTTTCCTTCAAACACCATTATACTTCAGTATGCAACAGAAATGCTTTATGTATATTTCCATTTCCATAACACAAAATACTGACAAGATATGTACTTAAGGATGAATAATTTTACTGCTTCATTAATGGCATTCTTAAATGCAACTGGCTTTTTTTTTTTTAAACTAAGTTTGTTGAAAGTATC
Organism: Spilogale gracilis; assembly: GCA_004023965.1. Taxonomy (NCBI): domain Eukaryota; kingdom Metazoa; phylum Chordata; class Mammalia; order Carnivora; family Mephitidae; genus Spilogale; species Spilogale gracilis. Next base: position 710 of record PITA01035664.1, on the reverse strand, counting down.
CCCTTTTCTTATTTGAGGTCAACATGTTCACTTATGATCTGTATCCTATTTCCTTTCCCCATCTCAGACTTTACTCCTTCAAGTATCCCTTCTTTATCTTGTATTGACAATTTTTCCCCCTTTATTTGAGAACTCTCATCAGCATATAAACATGGCCTGCTATTTCCCATCTTAAAAGACAAACTCCACATTCCCATAAAGCAAACAAAGAAAAACAACAAAAGGCCTTCACCTAACCCCAGTCTTTTCCAGTTATGAACCCATTTATCTCACCTCACAAAAAACACCTCAAAAGAGTATCTACAATCAATGTCATCTCCTCACTTCCTATTCACTCTTTAGCACACCTACTGATCTACTGAAATTGTTCATCAACGGCTTCCATGTACCCAAGTCTATTGCACACTTCATCTCACAGTAGAATTTGACATCGTTGATGACTTCTCCATTCCAGAAATTTACTTCTCTTAGTTCCTAAATTATTATTGTCTCTTGGTTTTCTCTCTGACTGGTCATTCCTCTCAGTCTTTGCTAGATCATCCTCCTCCACCCAACTTCTAAATATCACCTCCCAGAACTAAATCCCATTCTATGTTTCTGTCTGTATTTCTCTCTCTCTCTTTTCAGATCTGCATTTTCCGATTGACCGTATCTAGTCCCATGGACTTAAGTATCGTCTTTATATTGATAATTCCCAAATTTGTATCTCC
>PITA01035663.1:0-10286 GCA_004023965.1 Spilogale gracilis | reverse complement strand
TGCCCATCAACAGATGAATGGATAAAGAAGATGTGGTACATATATACAATGGAGTACTATGCCTCCGTCAGAAAGGATGAATACCCAACTTTTGTAGCAACATGGACTGGACTGGAAGAGATTATGCTGAGTGAAATAAGCCAAGAAGAAAAAGTCAAGTATCGCATGGTCTCACTTACTTGCGGTGCATGAGGGGCAAGCTGGAGGACAGTGGCAGAGGGAAAGCAAATGGGAGCTGGGGTAATCTAGGGAGGGAAACGAAACAACAGAGATTTTGAACGCAGAGACAGACTGAGGGACTTGGAGGGAGGGGGGTGGAGGGATGGGAGAGCCTGGTGGTGGGTACTGGGGACACCTAAAGCGGGGAGCACTGGGTGTGGGGAATGGAGAATGAATCTTGAAACACTGGAAAAAGGGAGAATTTAGTAACAATAAAAAAAAAATAAATAAGATAAGCACAACAGAAAAAAAAAATCTATTTTTAGTCTTTAAGCATTAGTTGAATACTTAAGATTTTTTATAGCAGATAATCTAACTCCTCCAAACATGCTAAACTTCCTCTGATAAAAATTAATATATCTTATTTCTTTTACAGTATGTCAATTAACTGCATTTGCATATAAAATCAATATTACTCAAAGACTTCTTAAAAATGATAAACTCTACTAGAACTTACAGATAAAAACCATAATTTGAACTTAAATTCTTTAAGAATAGCTAGGTTGGTCATTTTTAACTCTGACCATTAATCTTTAAACAGCTCAGAATATATTTTTAAATTATTCAATATAGACCATCAGAAAAAAAAAGCTCACACTAAACACGGAATAAGTGGTTGTTTTGTTTCAGAAGCCATGTTAGACATAGAATTCACAACTTGAACACTAAGTTCATATACCACATATTGACATGCTCACACTCAGACAATTACAGGGGAACTAAGATTGACTGAACAGCATGAGTCTGATGCAGTCTTTCTCACATTTACACAGATTCATAAATCAATTTATTGACTGGAATAATAGGAAGACTGAAAATACTATATAAATTAATTGCATTACTCTTTCTTTTCTTCCCCAAGATTATATAGTGGAATTAGTTTGAAGTGCACAGAATACACATCTCTGAATATGTGTTTCTGTCCTTGTAAAATTTTTAATCGAGGGTAAACACTTTAGCTTCACAGTAATTACATCAACAGTGTCAGAACTTCTAGAAGTTAATTTAGAAGAATATCTTTATGACCTTGGAACAATGAAAAATCTCTTTGGAAAAAACTGTTTTACCATCAAAAATTATAGGCGGGGCCTACCCACAACCTCCTTCTAGAGACTCACTGAGATAGTTTTGTTTCCATGTTGCCTATCAATTCATATAATGCAACGCTTATGTAGCATACACTACTGATTATGTAGCATATACTTCTGATTAAGTACAATAATGTCCTGGGCTCTGGTTCTCATTCCGTCACTGTCTGTGTGGTATTGAGGAAGTCACATGACATGCCTTCCTCTCAATACCTCATGTGGGCAGGGAAGTGTTTAACTAGAAGATTGACTAAGATGACTTCCAGCTATCAAGAGCCAATGAAACCATGATGTTTCAAGAACTGGAGGAGAAAATTGTAATAAATTCCTCAAGGTCTTCTTTCTAAAATCATCTCCCTTACCAGAATTTAGGCTTATAATATCGGGAGATGTTAGAGATCTACTGCCTTCCTGTCCTCTCCACAACAACGGAGGAGGGGTCAAATGTTGCATCCAGAACACCCTCATGTCTATCTCTTGTCATTTTATAATAAATAATAATCAGCATGTGCATCACAGAATAATTCCAGTCATCTTAAGAGGAAGCATTAACCGTTCCACTTTTGGATAGTTCTGCTCTTCTTCTGGTAAATTAAAATCATATTAAAAAATAAATAAGCTGCTATTGGTTTTATACTTTTATTTATTTCTCCTTGTATTTCCATTTTTGTTTGTTTCTCAGAGGTCTCAAGGCTTTCAGGAAGCAATAGTCACAAAGTAAAATAGGCTGCTGGTAATTTATGATAGCACTTTGTTCTGCCTCAAATACATTTTAACTCTGTTCTCATTAATGTTCATATTTTTTTTTTATTATTTGTTGAGCTGTTTGGGGGAATGTAATATTAACCTTCATGACATCACTCTGAGGAGTACATTGAAGCAACAGAGCTGCCTCTGTTTTTTAGATGTGGGAATTTATGCCAAGTGGCTAAATGGTTTTCCCAGGTAATGTATGCTTGTTATAGATAATACAAAAGAATATAACTAAAAGCAGCTCTTTGAAGTAATAATTTCTAATATCTCGAAATTAGATGTTTGACAACAACAAAAAAGTTTTAGTTAAATGTCACTGTTGAAGTCAGGGAGATTCTAAAATTTAAATCCTCATACATAAACATTTCAGTTAGCTCTATATTAATCACTTCTATTTTATGAATTAAAAAGACCACTCATAGATCACTGAAATTGATCAGTATATTAAATCCTTACTCTGAAAATCAGTAATTAAAAGGAAAGAATTAAGCATTAACCCTGATTTTCAAGTAGCAGCTGTATTTCTGTTTTAAAACAACTTATCAGAAAAGTGTGTGTGTGAAGAAACCTTGGAAAAACATTAAAGCTTGGGTATTATTTTGATCTCTTGTATATTTTACATTTATCATAATAAAAGCTTAAAGTCAAGTGACCTACAGCTAACTTATTCTCACTATGATACCTTAGGTAACCCACTTTGCCTCTCTTGGACTCTCTTATTATCTATAAAATAAGGGCTTGCACAATCCAAGAGACAATAATTATAGGTAGGTTACAGAACATTTGAAAAATATTTCATCCCTTTTCTTGTTTATTTACAGGAAAGAAGCAGAAATCAGCCTAACTTATTTATAGGATCAAAGTCAATGATGTCAAGACACTGGATAAAGAGTTTTGAAGGGAAGGATAATTATCATTTCTTAAGAGCTTATGAGCTTTTGTGTCTTTGATGAAATGAGCAAAATTCTAAAACCATGGCCCTTGCAATAGCCAGTCCTAGGACTATAAGATACCAGTTATAGCATTTCAGCTTCTGTATCATAAACCAAAATGTTCTCTACGATCTGAAGCACCAAGTGAGTTGTAGAGATGATTGTGGGCCAGTGTAGATAAGGTCCGTACTGAGGGTTTTAGTCAACAAGTAAGAGGGAAGCTGGTGAATAGAAAGAAGGAGGTAAGCAGAAGGACATGTTACTGTAGATGAGGTTCCAGATAATGTTCTATCATAACTAGAAATTGGGGCCTTTAGCAAAATTAACCATAAATTCTTAAGACATGGAGATCCTACTTCTTCAGGAGACTTTATTTCACACCATTGTGGTAAATATTCCATCAATACCAGTTTGAAAACTGAAGCTCATCACGACAAAAATGTCTCTGACGCAAAGACTGACACAGAAGATGTCACCCAGTAATGCATAATTAGTTGCCAAATGAATTTCAATGAGTGTTTAGTTTGGTCCATTCACTGGATGACTCCAATAAATAAATAAATAAACAAACAAACAAATAAATAAACAAATAAATAGATAGATAAATAAATAAACCATAGTTGAGAAGAGAATAGTAATTAAGTCCTTGAAACACATAAAATAATCTCATTTTTTATGATATTTGAAAAATCTTCACTAAGCAACAAAAAACAGCTTTGTTTCCCAACTATCTATATACCTCCTAAGAGTTCTACTGATACTTTTAGGATGATACTACACCCCCACAGACCCTGCTGAAAATCATGGGTTTAGATTAGAAGAATCTTTAAAAATAAATATTATGATAGAATGTTAGTTTAGTCAAGAACAGCATTTTTCATGAAATGGACTAGGATGGGACAGTATAGGATGGAATAGAATGAAATAGAGTAAAATGGCATATTTTTGTGAAATGTATATGTACTATGTATATGTGTTTGGGTGAGTGTATATTAGATTGCAATGTAAAATATCTGACTATGAGTCATATTGGAAATTTTGAAACACACTGGTTTAGAACAAGGTAGCAACACAGTGCCCATGCTGAATGTCCCTACCCACAAACATGTTTTGATTATCCTCACAGAAGAAGCAAGCAAAAAGACAATAACATTCCCAGGCTGAGCTACCCACAGAATAATGCTGAGAAAAACTGTATTTTACATGCTGTAAGTAAGGACTCAAGGTAGGGTTATAGACTGTGATTGATTATTTATTTGTTTATACTTTAGGAGGATGTTTGTTTTAAGTGTATATTAAGGAAGTAGAGGCAATAGGTATTTACTTAAGAAAGTTTGTGAATTAAAGGAGAAAATTAGAAAGGAAATTAAGAGAAAAATTTTCCACAAAGGGAATGCTTTAATGGCAGAGAAAAGAAATGCAAAGGAAAATATTCAAGAAGCTGGAGAGAAGACAATTGGGAATGATAGTGTTTTCTCCTTTGCTCCTTGGTGTGATGTTATAAGTAATCCATAGGGAGTGAAAACTGCACCTTCTTTTCCTTTCAGTTCCCTGACAAATGGAAAAAAAAAAAAAAAGTCATCCATTCCCTTGCACAGAACAGGTAATTAATGACTATTTTGTTGATTTAACAAAGAATTAGGACTGGCATTTTTAGTTACTTTTTACAGGGATGAATTTTGCCAGTATAATCACAGGAACACGATACAATCTCCTATAGCACTTTAGCAAGAAAACCCACAATTCTAAGGCAGCTCTCTAGGATAAGGTGTATGATTCACAGCTAAAGAACTGAAAATGAGTTATAGGAAGATCAAACCCTTAGCCTTGTTTTCACTGCACCATACTTATTTGCCACATTAACCAACCAATCAGAGAGCTAGGCAGCACAAAATAAGACTGTTGGAAAATGTAAGTATCACTGTTTAAAACTCCACATTCAAATCTCTAGTTATCTCTACATAGTGAGACTCACCCAACCTGTTTTACATAAGAAATCATAGACCAGTTTCCCCTTGCTCTATACCACTGTCAAAAAGCCACCTTTTAAAAGTTGGTATATGCTCAAAAAAATTAAAATTCATTTTAATCTTTAATAGAAATAAGAAAATACATTTACTGGAGAAAAACTAAAAAGAAATCATTGAAAACCCAAGTAAAAATGTGAGGTTAACCTTTTGTATTCAAAGTAGAGTTCCCTAAGTTAACCTAAGGAGTTGAAAGAAATACAGATACCCAAGTCTCTACCCTCAGTGATTCTTTTTTGTAAAGATTTATTTACTAATTTGAGAGAGAGAGGGAGAGGGTGAGAGAGCCAGCATGAACAGGGAGAACAGCAGAAAGAGAGGGAAAGAATCCTCAAACCAACTCCCCACTGAGCAGGGAGCCTGATACAGAACCCAAAAAAGAGCTCAGCCTGGCCCTCTATCCCAGGACCCTGAGATCACAGCCAGAGTTGAAACCAAGAGTCAGATGTTTAACTCACTGAGCCAGCCAGGTGCCCATTTCCCCTCAGTGATTCTACTGGGCATCCACTATTGAAAACTACTGAAATAAAAGAACAAGATTTTGCTATAGCTGAGATTTCCTTTCTAGTTGTCTTTTTTTTATTGATAAGCAGATATATATATTTTTTTAATTCAGCATGGTTCCATAACATAAATGTGAAAACAGAACCTCTAAGAAAGGATGGTGCTATCTAATTCCACAGCACGGCAGCTTAGGCCTGTGACAGTCAACCAGTCAGAAACATAATACATTTATGAAACTACAGAAATCAAAGTAAGGTTGAGTTTTTATTGTTTTGATATAGTTCTGACCAATAAAATAAATGATATAGAATCAGAAGCACAACGTTTACAGGAAAAGAAGTAAGGTTCCTTCTTTTCCCCACCGGGCAGCTTTTTCTTCCTGTGGCTTTTCTCAGATCAAATGATGTAGGATTTTGTGTTTCCTTAAATAACCATGACATTTGACACCACAGCTGATGAATCCTACAGACAGCCTGATTATGTCATGTCCTTGATTGAAATCCTTCATCATCGTTAACACCTTTCAGAAGAAAACCCAATGCCATGATGTAGCAGAACAAAACAAAAGAAAGAAAAAGTTCCTGAGATCAGATCCCTACTTACCTGCCCAACCTCAAATCTCTCTATTCCCATGCTCATTCTACCCATTCTACACTTATGTTCCCAAAGATGAGAAGTTGTTTCACACATTCATTCCTTTGCTCATTTTGCTGCCTCAGTCTGAAAGTTCCTCTTCCCATTCTACCCCTCTTAACAGGAGCATCTCTCATTCAGCCCTTCAAGAGTCAGCTTACACATAGTTCTTTCAGATATTCCTTTATCAAGACAATACTTCCTGCTTGTAGAATTGACCACTTCTTATTCTATTTCTACCAGGGTCTCTACACCATTCTGTAATAGCAGTTCTCAAACTATGCTACACTGAGATCAAGGTTTATCCATGTCAGCACTATTGACATTTTAGTCTAGATAGATAACGGTTACGGGATGTTCTAACATCATTGTAGCAGATGTAACAGTATCCTTGGATTCCCTGAATGCCAGGAGGACTTTTGGTCCCCAAATAAACCTGTAAGCTTCATAAAAGCAAGAGTACTATGTTCACCTTTGAATTTAGGATCTAGCAAAGTGCCAAGTCCACTACAGATTCTCAAGAAATGCTTGTTAAGTGTATTATTATCTTGTTATAAAAGAGACAATACCATACTACCAAAATGTAGGAAATCAAGTATATTAACTTCTAGTCCTGATCCGGATAATGCTTTACTCTTTAAAGATTTTTTAATTGATATTTTATTTATTTATTTGACAGAGAAAAACACAGCTAGAGAGGGAGCACAAGCAGAGGGACTGAGAGAGAGAGAAGTAGGCCTACCGCCAAGCAGAGAGCCGATGCAGGGCTTGATCCCGGGACTCCAGGATCATGACCTGAGCCAAAGGCAGATGCTTAATGACTGAACCATTCAGGCACCCCACTCTCCAAAGATTCTATCACTAATGAAATTAAAATTTTCAGTTTCAACAAAGCATTAAATCAAAATCCTTAAATCAACCCACCCATCACTAGATGTAATTTATGTTGATTTTTTAATGACTTTAATACAAAATAAAATGAAATTGGGGTCTAAGATTACATCTATATGTATATAAAACTTTTGGATTAAAAATTGCTTGAATTAGTTAATTGATTCAGGTTTTTAAAAAATGTTTATACTTTTTATGTTCTCTAAATAGCTTTAAGTAATTGCTTCACTTCTTTAAAAAATGTTCAAGTAGCACTTTTTATGCCTTGTAAATAATTTTTTCAATTTTTATAAATTAAGAAACATCAAACTTAATACAATCCCTTGCTAAGTCTCCTTCTAATTCCATTAATATTGGTGGCACACATTTCTATGACAGAAATGACAAAGAAGAAATTTTTAGAAACTGGAAATATATTACTTTAATTTTAAATGCTTATTCAAAGTAAGTTTCTAAGTCAAATTACAGTACCAGAATTCAAATATATGAGCACAAATGCACATTTTACACAAATACACATAAGTTTTAAAAAAGTATATATTCTATGGTAATGATTTTAAATCTTAAAAGTTAGTATTTTTCCATTATTCAATTATTTTAACTTCTTATATCCAAATTATGATAAATTACATTTGAAATAGAAAGTTAGCAGTAAGTTCTTTCCAATTTCAAGTTATATCTTATCTAAAAACTGGTTTAATTTGAAAGTACAATTCATGTAATTTACAGAAGGTTTATATTCAGTGATTTAATGATGGTATGTTCAACTGAGAGACAAGGTAGTTATATGAGCTCTGGTCATTTATTAATTAAGCATATTTGAGCAAATATATTTTAAATTTTAAATTTGAACATAGGATAAAACAGTCTTCATTTTTTCTGACTCTTCCTAATGATGCAGTTACATATTAAATAACTATAGTTTTAGTGAGAATTTTGAGTTAACTTCATTTTACAGAGAATCTGAACTTTACAAACAAAGCCATTGACATTTTCATTTAACCTCAACTATGTTTTAACAAACTAAAAAATATCTTTTGCATTTAGCATCTGGTTCTTTCACATATATAACAATAGAAATAATAAAATTGTCATATTAATCAAACTTTAACTTTGCTGTTCTTAAGGCTTAGCAGCTTTTTATTTTTCTTCAAAGTTTGGCACTATAATATTTTCTAAATGTTCTTGTTATGCTTTAAAAATCATAAAAATCAGGTATGTAATTTTGTTTTTTATATTTCTTCATGTACTCCTATATCTTATTGTGAATTCTAGAAAACTAATATTTTAAACTAGGGTCAGTGAACTATGGCCGGCAGGCTTAATCCTACCCATCACCTGTTTTTGTATGGAACATGAACAAAGGCAGTTTTCGTAATTTTTAATGGTTGAAAAAAGTTAAAAAATATATAAATAGCATGTCATAAAAAGGGAAAATTATATGAAATTCATATTTCAGTGTCTATAAATGAGACATTATTAGAACACCAGCTACAGTCTTTTGTCTACATATTTCTATGACTGCTTTTGAGCGACAGTGACAGCTGTAAGTGGTCATGACAAAGACCCACAAAAACTAAAAGTATTTAGTTTGTGGGCCTCTAGAGAAAAATTTGCCAGCTCCTTTTTAAACAATTAGTATGTAACTCTACATAAAATAACACATAAATCCGGGGGACAAGATGCAATATATTCATAGGAGTTTTTTTCAGGCAATCTGAAACATTGGTCATTAGTAATAAAATATTTACCATGATTCTCATCCAATATTTGGAAAAGTATTATTGAACTGGTCAAATCGATCGTTTACTTATTTGAGGTGTACCTTTCTTTACCACATTGTGGAAATGTTGAGAGTTTTGAATTCCTATAATTTCCCCACTCAAAATCAACTTAGATACCTGGTAACAATCAGCAATGACTCTGAATCTATGAAACTCAGACTAATGTTTACTTTGCCATCTCTTGGTAAAGCTGTTATGCCTGGTTTCTAGTTACAATGTTTTTTAATGAAGAGGAAACACAGCAAACCAGATCAAGTTTATAGTCTTGACCCAGTTTACATTCCAGCTTAAATACAGAAGGAAAAAAAAAAAGCACAAATTTGGTAAATTATCCAAAAAATTGAATTCCTTGCAAACAAACAGTGCTAATAGGTATTTAAATGATACAAAAGATTATCATCCTCTACTAATGATCTTAATGCTACCCAGGCTATTGAAAAAGCTACAGAAACATAAATCTGCAGTAATTCACTGTTTGATGTCATAACTAAACAGATTATAGTCTGAGCATCTGCTTATGGTTCAAAAGTTACCTTTGAAATAAGATTTCCTAGCAGAAAAATCTGATTTTTTTTTCTGTTTGTTTATCCTCTGATCATTATCATAGGCCTTCTTAAAGAGGGGAAAAGGCTTTAAATGTCTTGAAGGAAATGTGGAATTTGTGGTAACATATAACATTATCTGTTATTATATTATGTGGCTATTAACAATAACAATTACCATATTTTATTTTGAGGACATTGCTAAAAATCTCTAAAATGAAAATACATACAACATATTTATAGATTTTTATATTTAGCCAAGTATAATAATAGTCTGTAAGGAAAAATAAAAAATCACTTAGGTACATTGAAAAGTATATAATAAAGAATATCCTATTGTGTATTAAAGGAAATATTACGTTTTTAACTAAATTCAACCTTTCTAAGTTTGCTATCAAAGTTATTTAAGCTGACAATTTAGAATTGTTTTTCTTTGGCCTCAAAATGAATCGTAAGAAGCGAGCTCACAGTAGCAAAACAAATAATGCTGTATTCCTGGGAACCAAAAAGATTGTTATTTCAAACATGTGAACCTAAGAAGTGAGGTCTTCTCCTCAACATCAAAAACAACTGGTTTTACCAAAGGCAATCTTGGAATGGAAGGAGAGTTAGAGGTCACCCAGGAAATGGGAATCACCAAGTTTCCTCCCAGGTTACATGAGATTCCATGTCGATTCTAACAACACTAGATTCACTGTTAAAAATATTTTCATTCGAAGAAGAAAAGCAAAGCTGGGGGCATCTCATTACCTGACTTCAGGCTTTATTACAAAGCCGTGATTACCAAGACAGCATGGTACTGGCATAAAAACAGAGAAACAGACCAATGGAACAGGGTGGAGAGCCCACATATGGACCCACAAATCTATGGTCAAATCATCTTTGACAAAGCAGGAAAAAATATCCAGTGGGA
>PITA01035662.1:0-10286 GCA_004023965.1 Spilogale gracilis | reverse complement strand
CACAGGCACACACACGCACACACACACAGTGACTCCAGCCCCAGCGCCAAAGCCATTATTAATGGGAAAAGCGAGTGCTGGGGCCCCCAACAGCCATTTTTAACTGTGGACATTATTGCTCAGTTCCGAGCTGCACCCGGGGACTCGTAAGAGGAAGACATAATGCTTGTTTGTGGAACTTTTATAGCTAATTGACATTTTTTCAGTGCTCCCCCGACAGCAGCAGTTACTCCTGATTGCAAGGGCTGGGGGGGGGGGAGGGGAAAGCATCAAGTTGTGTACTGTCTCCAGATGGAGCCATATTTCTGATGTACCGCCGGAAAAAAAAAAAAGAATAAATAAAAAGCCGTCAAAATAAACATACTCGAAAGCGATAAAGAGGAGCTGAAGTGATTGGCAAAAGTAGTTCTCTTTGTGCAAAAATAATGCATGCTATTTTCATGCTAATTGAGGATGTTGGACTATCTGGGGCTGTCAGATTTCCTTCCTTCTTGGGAGCATTTTTTTCCCTTCTAGATCGGTGCTTTGCTCTCCAGGGATGGGGGACCACAGAAGCAAATTCCCGTTTTCCCAGTCTATGTGCCTCTCTCTGCTTACAGGCTCCCAGACTCCATCATTGGTGCTAGCCAGAGAAGTCAGCGCGTCATATTCCGGCTGCTCTAAGTCAAGGTCAGAGACAAACACAATTGGAACCAAGCTGAGACATCAAGTTAATGCTCGAAATTCCACTTTCATCTCTAGACACCTGCAGATGAACAAGGAAGAGTAGTAACCAGGAAAGAGCACCCAGTACACCCACAGAAGTGAAGAATCTCTAAGGCATAAATGCTGGTTGGGTTCGTATGCATGTATGGACCCACTTACTGTAGGCTTCATTCTAGTTTTCTCACTGTAAAGTCGCTCCTTCCTGTGGAATGGATTCATTTGAGGACGTTATTTTCAGGATAGAACAATATTCCAAACAAGCTTTCGGGCTGCAGGGATGACTATCACATCTTTCCTATATGGAGGTCTCCTCGCCCATACATTTCCTGATTGGAAAAATATATCGTGACAAGTATAAAAATCATAAAATGCAACTGAATGTCCAGTGTCCCCGTATCAAAACCTACACATTTAAAGCACAAGAGAACCTGTGAGGCGTGTGCCTGAAACCTCTGTTCACTTACTTTACACACGGTTCACATCAGCTCAGAGATTAGATTTAATTGTTAATTGAGGGCAATTAAAAGATAAACCCTCTGAATCTGACAGCATACTTTTGGTCTGAAAGAAGAGATACTCAAATGAACTTAGGCAAATAAAAGAATGCATTAACTCTGCAAGTGAAACTTCTTGGTTGATCTGGGTTGAGAATTAGGTGGCTTCACATAGTCAAATGACGTCGTTAAGAATCTTCACCTTTTCATCTGAACTTACATCCTCTGAAATTTTCTACCACCCAGTCAGTTCCACACTCCGTGACAAAACCGGCTTTCTTGTCTCAATGGTTGAAGCATAAACCCTGGGAAGGGTTCGTATTGGCAGAGCTGTGGTCATGTGCCATCCCCAACCAATCACAAGAGCCAAGGCAATGTGCTGCTCTGATTGGCTAGGTTTAGGTCACATACTTCCTGATTGGGGGGTAGGAGGTTGGGAACGGGACGGGGGTGGGCAGGGGGGCTCAGTTCCACTGTAGCATGGGCAGAGAGGAAGGGTTGTGGACATAACCTGTGACTGATATAAGAAGAGGGGTCAGGATGCTGTGCTGGTAAAAACAACTGATGTTCATTGCCTATTATCTATCATGGAAACAGTTTTCTAGAGTGACCCGATGTCTGAGAGTTTTAGAGTCCTGCCTTCCCCAGACAGGAGATTCTGAGATGGGGAATTAGGTGCAGGTGGTTGTTGCAGAGGGCTCTTGGGACAGCATCTGGGCGGGAGGGAGAGAAGCTGAGTTGGGCAGAGGGAAGAGCTGGGCTGTCCGTAAAGTCATAACAATAGTCTCAGCCCAGCTCATAAAGCGCTCTAGAGCTCGGACAGATTTTCCAAGTTATCCGGAACTGAGGCAAGGGGCCAGCCATTTGTACGTCTTGCATGAAGCAGTCCCTGGACTCCCCCAAGACAAGGGTTTTAGTCAGTCAAGTGCAATTCTTGGGAGAGGTGCGTAGATGAATGTTTTTTCTTTTTTCTTTTTTTTTTTCTATCACAGGAGGGATTCTGTGAGTATTGGATGATGCGAATAGAGTCTCTCTAGTTACTCTCTAATTTTACAAAGGTAAGAGGAATTTATTTTATTTATTTTTAGCTGGAGGAATTTAAATGCCTGTTTAAGGCTTCGTTTTAAGAAACTTTTTTCCAAATTTAGATTCAGTGAGCATACTAATAAAAAAGTAAAGAGGGACGCAAGGCTTATACTAAATGAGTTCAAGGACAGGAAAAAGAACAGTTGTTCCAAAGTGAGCCCCAGGGTGAGCAAAAGTGTGTTTCTGAAACTGTGTCAAGGGGAAATCAATTTCCAAGAAGAGGTAGGAAATCAAGGGGAAATCTTCTTAAAAACATAATCACAGAACTCATATAATTTTTTAAGGCTTCTTTATAGAAGAGAATCACAAAGAAACCCAGAAAATTAGATATAAAGAGGGATGGGTGTTGTAAAACAAAGAACAATGAGATACACATGGTGGCACAGAGGTTCTAGGAGGGAAAGACAAGAGAAAGAGAGACATAAAATCCTCTCCTTTGCCCTCCATTGTTTGCCTGCTTTTTGTTTTTGTTTTTGTTTTTGTTTTGTTTTGTTTTTGTTTTTAACAGGAACTATTAACCTGGAGTTATAAAACTGAGCTGAAGAGGTCCTTGGATACCCTGGGATTGAATATAATATTACATACATTCTTCATCCATGGATCTCAACAGATCTGTAAAAGTGACCATATTACCCAAAAGTTTGAGAACCAAGGTCCCAGCCCAAATAATGACTCTAGTGAGTAAACGTTGTAATGGAAAGGTAAAATGTTTGGGAAATACTTTTATTTCCTTTTTGGGCATATTTCTTATTTTTATGGTTCAAAATTAGAAATATATATTCTGTGAAAAGTTTCTATCCTTCTTCTTCCCTCATCTACTGAATTTTCCTCCAGATAGCAAATAATGTGACCATTTTTTTGTGAGCTTCCCAAATGTATCCTCTATGAATTTGTGCATGTATGTGTTCATATATATATAGATAGATATATACACACACACATATTACATATGTGTATAAACATATGTGTGCAGATATGTAGATATGGTGTGTAACATATAGTATATTTATTATATGGGCAAATATACATACAAATGCACAATCATATATATATATTATATGACCATGTATATGCCCCTATAACATATATATTGTATTACCACATATATTTATATATGTACATTTTTATGTACTAGACACTACTCTACTTTTTCATTTACTATATCCCTATCTGGGCATAAAGATCTTTCTCACTATCTCTTAAGGCTCTAAATATTCCTATTCATGGATATCCCATAATTTAACCAGTCCCTCAATGATAACCTCTCAGTTATATAAAAATATTTTACAGTTATGGCAACTGCAGTAAATAAATTTGACCATGCATAAATTTGTACCCATAAAAATATCTGTAGGATAAATCCCTGTAAATTGATTAGCTGGGCAAAACATGAAGTGCATTTACAATTCTGATGGATTTTGCCAAATCACTCTTTGAACATGTACTAATTTGCACTCCCTACAGCTCTATATGAGGGTGCCTGTGTCCCCACACTCTTGTCAATAGAGTATATTATTAATAAACTCTTTATGTCTCCAGGGTAATCATTGGAAAAATAGCTCAATCAAATTTTATTCACATTTCTCTTATTTTAGAAAAGTAGTACTTTTTCATGTAAGTCTTCTTTGTATTTACTCCTTTGTCAACCATCTATATACTTTTCCCATTTTTTATTGATTTATAGGAGAGCTTTACATATTAAGGCAGTCATTCATTAAACAGGCATATCAGAATAGGGTTTAAGTAACTGTCAGAATGTATGACCAAAACCAAAACAAAACAAAAGCATAATGTAGGAGCACCTGGGTGGCTCAGTCATTAAGCAACTGCCTTCGTTTCACATCCTGATTCTGGAATCCCAGGATCAAGGCCTGTATCTGGCTCCCCCGCATCTCCCTCTGACCTCTCCCCTCTCATGCTCTCTCTCTCATTCTCTCTCTCAAATAAATAAAAATCTAAAAAAAAAAAAAGAGAAGAAGCATAATGTAAAATGTCCTAAGAGGAGTAGAAACACCAAAACAACAAAATGCAGAAAGAATTAGAAGAAATAGACCGAATGGGAGGAGAGACGAAGGATTCCTGAGAGCAAAGAACGAACTTGGAAGGGAGATTAGGAGATATGCTATCCAATAAGACCTAAGAGATGTGTATTACTTAAGAGAGGTTAAAGACCTGCAACAAATATACCCCCAAATGCAGCGGATAAAGTATAGTCACGATTTACTTATTCACTGGGGTAAGTGCTCACTTCAGTATGGTGATTCAAGGACACACATCTGCCCCCTAGGGGCTTGTCCTATTCGGTATCCATTTGTTGAAAGAGAAGCCAGTCTGGAGTAGGTACACCCGTTTCTTAAAAGTACTGACCTTGACATGGTTCACAACACCTCCACTTCCGTTCCATTGGTTAGAAGTACTCAGAAGTCCACACTGAGCTGGGAGAAGAAGAGTTTGGATGGGTATCCACCTCCCAGCTCTAGGGGCATTACTAAGGATTTGGGGAACAAATTTTCATGCACAGCTAGCCATCTTCACTGCAACTAGTAGGAGAGACATAGGGATCGATATGGTACCGAAGACTCTAAGAAATGGGGGCAAAATGTGTTCATTATCAGCAGAAGCCCTTGCCTGACTTGGCATTCCAAGATGTAAGTGGCCAGATGCTCGTGCATGCCTACTTGCCAAGAGCAAGGACAGAGCTGTCTACTGTGTTCCCTGCGATCACCTCTGTGTCTAGAACAGTGCCTAAAACATTCCAGGGGCTCAATAAAAAACTTTTGAAAAGAAAGTTTTACACCAAAGAGAAACAGAAGCTGAGGCTGGAGGGTGGGGAGTCACACTACCTAAGTATTGTCTTTGTAGGTAGGATCTGAAGATAGCTCATGGAAGCTCAAACCTCAAGCCTCAGGTTGTTTTCGAAGGCCTTTCTTCAACTTGACCTGGATTTTTTGTTTTGTTTTGTTTTTTAAGCAGGAATCCCACAACTCTGGCATCTTCTTCCTTGACTTGGAGGACTTCTTAGCATCTAACCCTGGTTCCATATTTCCAAAGAAACTCAAAGTGGTTTGTTATCAACCTTCCAAACTCCTACTAAGGTTTTCTCTTTGAAAACTTGGGTTATAATATGAGAAAAAAAAAATCATTTTGAGTATTACTTCCCATGCCTTCGGCTCCTCCTCCCAAATTCCTGTTCCTCCTCCTGTTCCTAACCTGCAAAGAATGCAAGACTCACACAGAGCATATGAGGATAGAGTTATCATTTCTCTCTTTTCTAATTGTACACATGGTCCCGTGCATGAGGGTGCTCCAAAGCTATGGCCTCTGACGGACTGTACCGCTGTCTCGTGTGGAGATCTGTCTCTGAATTTTTAATTTCTTAATTTAAAATGGTAGGCTTTACATGGAGGAGATCATTAAAGCTGTACGAAGGAAAACAACAAACCGAGGTATAGCTTCTTGTGGCTGAACTGACGTATGCGGTAATTATGTCAGGGTTTCTGCATGGGGTGGAACAAACGGGGACATTATCTTGGCTTCTGCTCAGCACTCTCCTGATGTAGGACAGCTAAAGCCCAGGGACCACTAAACATTATGCTTCCCAGATGGGCCTGCTGGGTCAGGCCAGCAGAAAGCGGGAAGAGGGTAGCAGACATTTCGAAGTGCATCCTGTGTCCAGAGTGTGTTGGGTTCTGCATGGATTATCATCCTTACCCACTGAAACAAACCTGGGAGACCCTCTCCCCACATCATAGGCCAGGAAGTGAATATATCTGATATGAATAGCTATACAAATATGGATGCAAAACAGATCCACCATCATTTCCCAGAATGCCTTGCAACCAGCTGAATTCAGAATGTTTCAGATTTGGAAAAGGTCCCATGATGCAGTGACCCTAGATTATGTGACGCCCCATCAAAGGCTGAGGGGAAACCCATCATCATTAACCACAATATTTCTGCAGCAAAACACAGGAATATTCTCACTGGGAGGACTCAGTAAAGATTATAAATGACTTCATGTCACTTCTGGTCCAGATTTGCCATCTAATGAGACTACAAATGTGGGGAGAAAAAAAACTTTTCCGATGTCAGAACATTCCTGGGTTTGGAATCATAAATTTCAAAAATATAGATCTTATTAATTTTCTTTCCTCTTTAAAATTTATTTTTATTAGAGAGCGAGAGAAAATGAGCAATGGGGAAGGGAGAGGGAGAAGTAGACTCCCCACTGAGCACTCCATCCCAGGAAGCTGGGATCATGACCTGAGCCGAAGACAGACACTTAACCGGCTGAGCCACCCAGGCACCCATTTGTTTTCTTTCCTATGTCGTTTCCTACCTTCCTTCCTTGCTTCATTCCTCCTTCCCTCTCTTCCTTCTGTCCATCCTTTAGTCCATTCACTATTTAGTCACTAGTGCATGTCCTGTGGTTTCAAAAATAGTTTCATTTCTAGCAACAATAACCTGCTCTTCCAAACCAACAGCAACAAACAAAAAGAGCCCACAATTCCATGATGAAACAATTTGAGGTCATTTTTTAAAAGATTTTACTTTTAAGTAATGTGTACATCCAACGTGGGGCTTGACCTCACTACCCAGAGATTAAGAGTCGCCTGTTGCACCAACTGAGCCAGCCACATGCCCCACGATTTGGGGAAATTTTGGATAAAAATACCTCTTTACTGCATTAATTATAGGAAATCTCAATATTATAAAATGCCTTGAAATTTATGCAAAAAGAGATATGATGTGTATTTGAATCACAAACAACCATGGTGGGCTTTTGGAGACAGTGCTCCTCTCTTAAATGATCCATGGTGTGATCCCTGTGCAACCAGGTCCTTCACTCTCTCTTCTCCATCTCCAAAACCGGACCTCTGGTGTATTAGCTGGGAAAAATAAGCTGAGGCTTCTAACGATCCCTGTTGTCGTGCTGGAAACAAATCCGAGGGTTTGCCCAGACAGATCCCAGACTGCAAGGAGCTTCTAGTGCTAATACAATAAGTTTCTTCATAGAGGTTTTCAATTAAGGGAAAAACTGATTTTGTCTACTTATTTTTTATATTTTATGCATCATGAATAACTCAGAGATTTTTAAAAAATGGCATGTCACATTTCTGCAAGAAATTTATCACCAGATTTAGATGTTCTAATATAGATTCTACTAGAAAGTGCATATTCATTCAATGCCTTGGTAAAGAATGCACTTAAATCAACAATACTGGGGCTTATTCTCAATTGTGGGGCCCCCGTGTTTGGAATTATATCCAAGGAACACAGGCACATGAACCTTCATGTGCAATTTAGGAAAACTCTTCATGACATAGCTCAAGTAAATTATCAATAAATGTGGAAAACAGAATGCCTTCTTAATTTGCTTTTTTAAACTTAGGAATGCTATAAAAAATAAACTATATAGCCCACCATAGGAATTCTGATAATAAAAAAGAGACTGGAGAAAAAAAATGGAGTATCTGTTAAATCTGCCATCATATATACATTTTATATGCTTAATTATAAAATAGATTATGTATATATTCTATGAAAGTAGGATTTCCTACTCTATTTAATATATTAATTATAGAGGATGAATATTATATAATAAACTGATACTAATATTGTTCTATTAATCATCTTTCTTAATAGTGAGATCACACTCAGAAGCTACCACTAATTGGGCTTCTACTATGAGTTAAATCTGTGCATTAATAAGCTATTAATATATATAATATACTATTAATAAGTTATTTACTGAATTGCCTCATTTAATCCTCAGGAATCACAAACAGGTGCCATGGTAAGTTTTCATTTTCCAGATGAGAAAATAGAGAGCTCAGAGAGGCAAAGCGCCTTCCCCGAGCTTGCACAGCACGCTGATGGTGGAGGGCATATTCACATTCAGTCCACTATGTAGAGCCTGCACATTCCATCACTAAGCCATTCCCATGCTCTTGTAACCTCCTTTTTTCACTTAATATGTTGTACTTATATTTCTATATCAATAAACAGAGACTGCATTCTCATTTAATAGTTGCATTGCATTTTACTGTTATATAAGGCACACTTATTTATTCAGCTATTCCTTTATAGGTATTATTTCCATTTCATCAAAATCATATCAGTGTTTTTGTTGTTACAGTACTACCATAAGTGTTCCTGTATTTTTGTGCATTTGTCCAATTATTTTTATAGAATTCTAAACATATTGTCTATCACTATGCAGAAAACCATCTTAAAATGTAATAATACCTTCTAAAGGCAACAACGTATCATTTCTCACCGTGGCCTGGGTGGGCTGGACCCAGCTGGGCAGTTCTTCTGCTCCGTGAGGTGCTGGCTGGGATCACTCATCCAGCGGCAGACATGGGGTCAGCCAGAGCGTCTCTCTCCACGTGGTCTCCAGTTGTGTAGCCAGCCATCTTTACGTGGTGGCTTGAGTGCCAAGATG
This sequence comes from Spilogale gracilis, assembly GCA_004023965.1. NCBI lineage: Eukaryota > Metazoa > Chordata > Mammalia > Carnivora > Mephitidae > Spilogale > Spilogale gracilis. The sequence continues at coordinate 1,553 of PITA01035662.1, read as the reverse complement.
GCAAAATGGAAATTGCCATACCTCTTAAGACCTAGTCTTTGAGGTTGTATGCTTCACTTCTGCTGCCCTCTGTTGGTCAAAGCAAGTCTCCAGAGCTCAGATCACTGAGCGAAGAAGGGGAGCTCACATTGCTACAGGGCATGTGGGACAGGGGAGCTATTCTGGCCATCTTTGCAAACAACCTACAGGTAAGTCAGAGCACATGAAAATCATAAAGGCTTTTGAAAAATACTGACCCACAGAGAGATTCATCAGTAACATCCCTCCAGTAGAGAATCAGCGTATCAGTTTCGCCATTCATTACAGAACTGGAATCTCTTTAAACTTTTATCAGTCTGAGGTGTCTCAAATGTTAACCCAGAGATGACTTCATTTGAATTTTTAATTCCTAGTAAAGTTGAACATCTGTTGGTATGTTCGGTGGCCACTTAAATTTCTCTCCTTAGTCTTAATTGTATGCTCACATCCTTTGCCATTGTAAAAATCAAAGAGTTTTAAAAAGACATTTAAAAAAAAACAGCATGTGTCTATTTTTTTTTAAGATTTTATTTATTTGACAGAGAGAAACACAGCCAGAGAGGGAACACAAGCAAGGGGAGTGAGAGAGGGAGAAGCAGGCGTCCCGCCGAGCAGGGAGCCCGATGTGGGACTCGATCCCGGCTCTCCGGGATCATGACCTGAGCCGAAGGCAGTTGCTCGACCAACTGAGCCACCCAGGCGTCCCTCGTGTGTCTATTTTTATGAATTTGAAAGAGTGCTTTTCATGTGTTACTAATTCATGTATGTTGCAAACTATTTTTCGCAGTTTATGATGCGAACACCATCTATATCCTTTCATACCAATATCACTGCTACATTCAGCCCCAGCGAGCCTAGCTTCTCCTGTGTTCCCCATCTTCTCAGGCATGTTCTCAGGGTGAGTTCCTGGACTGATCATCTGGTGTGGAGTATCTGAAATGCTAGTTCAGGAAGCACAATCAGGGGAATGCGCTGGGTGATATACCTCACCATGCGCTGCATGTCTGGGGTCAAACGTTCCCACTAATCATATTGGAGAGTTTCATAGTTTAGACTGGATCTTGGAAGAGGAATAGCCAGTTTAGGGTGTCTCAATTGAGTTATCACACAGCAAACCAAGATTTCTCACTATCCCATGGGAACCAAATCCAGCTTGTTGCTTAGCCCCTGGAATGACAGTAAGACTGTTCTCCACCATGCTTGTAGATAAAGCAGGGCGTGGACACCACCAGCTTCCCCTCCCCAGCACCGGAGCCAGCCTTGGGTATCTCAGAGGAATGTCATTCAATGGCCTGTAGAGAAGTCATGCCTCTTAGCCCTTTACCAGCCTGGAGCAGATTAAAGCTTGACAGGCCTGGAAACTCTGCATGGCAAGCCAGGCTTCTGTAATGTGTGTGCAATGGTGAGGTTATAGTTCCCATGTTAGAAATCAAATACTACCCTAAGTATTGCTGTGAAAGTATTTTGCTACTGTGATTAAAAACCCTAATCTGTTGACTTTAAGTAAGGGAGGTGTCTTGGATAATTTGGGTGGG
>PITA01035661.1:0-10163 GCA_004023965.1 Spilogale gracilis | reverse complement strand
AGAAGAATATCTAGATAACTTCTAATATAACTAAATTTTGTGATAGGCCTAGATCTATATTCATCTATTTAGCACATGAAGTTGTTATCTTATTAGAATTAAAGAAAACAATAAGTAGCTCATTTACAGACTTTTATTTGTTTAAATTATAAAAGTACGTCTCTAAAAATGACTAGAATATGTTAAACCACACATGTCATGGGTAATAACCTGTGCTGGAAATTATTTCTTCTATAAAGATTAATTATTAAACTTTAGTTTTGCTAGTGTATCTGCCACTAGATAAAGTGTATCTGAGTATACTACTATTTTTCAGGCAGCAATTTCTGTGTTTGAAAATCCAAAAAAATAATAAATCCAGGTTTAGTTCATGAAATAAAAATGTTTTGAATTTCACTTAATCAAAGAAAAATGATAAAGACTAAAGCACAGTAAGTTCCATACTAAGATTAGCTTAGATTGGTGTTCTACAGAAAATTCCATATACTGGGTGTGACTTCAGTATATTCTTAGAAACCATAGTAATTGCCACGATAAGATTAAATTCAGGTACTTTCCACCATTTGCTGACTGATGCTTCATTCACCTTTTTTTAATCCAAACTTTTACTATCTATGTAGTTGTGAAAATTGAAATCCTGCCGTTTGTTATCTTATTTTTATGCGATTATGTATAATGATTAATTTTTTAATTTCATTAATGAAACAGATTACAGGAACAGAAAATTAGAGGTTATTTTCAGCACTTATATATTGATTATGTAATTTATAAACTAAATCCCCCTAATGTTAATGGCATATTAATTATCTACAAAAATCTATAAAATAGTTCATAGATTTCAGAGGATAGTCTATGATTACTTTTGTACTATTGTTCACCACCTTGTTGCTTTTAGGTTTGGGTTTTGGCTTTTCATTTTGCTTTTTATGAAAGGGTACAAACATCAATTGAATTAAGCTTTCTTATGTGCTGTTTCAAACTACTTATAATAGTTTCTGTTGGGACACATAAAAAATGTTCAGCGTCACTAGCTATCAGGGAAATTCAAATAAAAACCACACTGAGATACCACCTTACATCAGTCAGAATGGCCAAAATTAACAAGTCAGGAAACAACAAGTGTTGGAGAGGCTGCGGAGAAAGGGGAACCCTCTTACACCATTGGTGGGAATGTAAGCTGGTGCAGCCTCTTTGGAAAACAGTGTGGAGATTCCTTAAAAAATTAAAAATAGAGCTACCCTATGACCCTGCAATTGCACTACTGGGTATTTACCCCAAAGATACAGATGTAGTGTAAAGAAGGGCCATATGTACCCCAATGTTCAAAGTAGCAATGGCCACAAACGCCAAACTGTGGAAAGAGCCAAGGTGCCCTTCAACAGATGAATGGATAAAGAAGATGTGGTACATATATACAATAGAATACTATGCCTCCATCAGAAAGGATGAATATCCAACTTTTGTGGCAATATGGACTGGACTGGAAGAGATTATGCTGAGTGAAATGAACCAAGTAGAGAAAGTCAAGTATCACATGGTTTCACTTACTTGCGGTGCATAAGGGATAACCTAGAGGACAGTAGGAGAAGGAAAGTAAATGGGAAGTAGGGCAATCCAGGGAGAGAAACGGAACAACAGAGACTTTGGACACAGAAACAAACTGAGGGACTTGGAGGGAGGGGGGTGAGGGGATGGGAGAGCCTGGTGGTGGGTACCGAGGGCACCTATTGCAAGGAGCACTGGGTGTGGGGAATGGGGAATGAATCTTGGAATACTGGGGAAAAAAATTAAGTAACAATAAAAAAAAAAGAAAAAAAATAGTGTCTGTTGAGAGTCTTTTGCTCAAAAGACACTATATAAAATTGACTGCATATTCCAAAAATAAGGTTATTTTTATTACTACTATCTTATTTATTAGTTAAACTGGTTCATCTTCGGGGCACCTGGGTGGCTTAGTGGGTTAAGTGTCTGATTTTGGCCCAGGTCGATCTGATCCCAGGGTCCTGGGATCAAGCCCTGCATCAGCTCCCTGCTCAGGGGAGAGACTGCTTCTCTTTCCCCTCCACCATTCCCATCCCCCTCCTGGTTGTGCTCTCTGGATTTCTCTCTGTGTCTGTCAAATAAGTTATAAACCTTTAAACTGGTCCTTCTTTAAAGTAGTCCATCTTGAATTAATCCCCCATTTTGTCATTTATTATGAGTTATAATAAATTTTTGTTTACCTTTGTAAAATATTATACTTCATATTTATATATTAATGTATCACTCAGTACTCCAGACAAATAATGCAGAAAAAGTATCACCTCCCACTAAATGAAAAGTGGCACACAATAGAAAGTTGAGAGGGGAGAGCTTGAGTGATCAGGGCAATTGTGGGAAAACTTCCACAGCTCTCCATGTCCAAGGAAATCCAGAATTCCTTTAAGGACTTTATGTATCATATTTTAATTTATAATTACATCGTAGCAGGGGGTCGATTTGTTTTTTAAAAAGAAAGAGAGAAGCGATACTAAGCTTTGTTATACTATATTCTAATTTTGCATTACTATTTTCCAATATTTTGTAAAATATTTTATGATGACAGTGAAATGACAAGAGAGTATTCTAGTTACAATGAAGTGCTAATTTATGTAAACAGCTGCAGTTTTTACTTTGTGAAATCGACTTTTCTTGATTGCCAAGGAGATAGTAGCTTTAAGTGGTAAATTTCTTCACATGTATTATCTATTTTGAGTAAAGGATTGAAGATTATGCTATAGAACTTGAGGCTCCCAGTAGTTTCCAATCTTTTCTTTTTAAGTCACATTAAAGTATATAGCTTGAGATGGAACGTAAATATATACAGTCATTTTAATAAAAGCTAGGAATTTTCTCTTTGCAAAAGCTGCATTATTAAGAAATATAACCCTTTCAATTTGCTTTGTATGGTGACATTCTTAGATTTTAATAAAAACAAGACATAGAAAAAAGTACTCATTTCACATATCCATACTTCAAACTATCACAAGTTCTAGAAATAAAATTTCTTGCTATTAATGTAGGAAAACATAATTTTTCTAGTTAATAGATTAAGAAATATCACTTCCATTAAGGGCAGGATAGAGAAATGGGCAGAGGGAGAGAGATTCTTAAGCAGGTTCCACACCCAACACAGAGCCCAACATGGGGCTTGGTCTTACAACCCAAGATCATCGAGTCAGAAGCTTAGCCAACTGAACCACCCAGGCTCCCCAAGGAACACACTTCTGATACCAGTGCCAGTTGCTGTATTCAGTGTGGGTGACTGAACTTACATGAACTCTTTTCCTTGCATCTTGGGTGACATGAGCCTTGTTTTAGTCTTGTCTGGCATCCTGAGAAGTCTGTATGACATGACGACTCCTCTGCCTTTCCAGTTCACTGTTTTCTCTAATTTTTGATGAAAAAGGGAGCACTCACCTTCCCCAATGTCTTCACCTTAATTAGGTGAAGGTATTCATCTTAAGAACATTAAGAGTGTTGCAGATAATATTAATGTGATTTTAATTCTTTTTTTAATACTTTTAGGTTTCTTGTTTCCCTTTTAAATACCACACATAATATTGAACATATATGCAGTCACATTTTAATAGAACTTCACCACAGAAAAGAGAAAAAGGACATTTTTGGCATTGTTAAATCCACTTATAACCATGCTTGTTTTTCCTTTTAGTGACTTAGTGGCCTTGTAATAATTTTAATTTTATTGTAGATTTTGTGTACATGTCATGAAATAATATTACCAAGACTTGACATAATTTTTAACATATATGGATGTTAAAGGAAGTTTGCATGAAAGGAATTTTTTTTATGAGAAAAAGTGAGTTGATTTTCTTTTCTAATTACCTGTGTTTCTATGTGTGATCAAATGTATGTTGAGGCTCTAGTTGTATACTGTCATCTAACTTTTAAAAGGTGAAATTATCATTGCTTTTTCGACAAAGAGGACTTTTTCTTTTAAGATTTTATTTATTTATTTGACAGAGAGAAACACAGCTAGAGAAGGAACACAAGCAGGGGACGCGAGAGGGGGAGTAGCAGGCTTCCTGCCAAGCAGGGAGCCCAATGAGGGGCTCCATCCCGGGACTCCAGAAACATGACCTGAGCTGAAGGCAGTCACTTAACCAACTGAGCCACCTAGGCGCCCCTGACAAAGAGGACTTAATTTGGAGTTTAAAAAATCAGACAATAATGAAAAAAATGAAAGTTTCTTCTGAATTTACTGGGGTCAAAATGCAGTGCCAAATTTCAAGGGCACTATCCTTTGCAATTCCTGGCATTTTTTACTTTTGAGGGTATCCTGATATATCATTTGGCCTTCTGTTTTACCTCCTTGTTTGCCAAGACAAGTTTCAATGAGGTGTAGAAAAGATATCTGGGGCCAAATAATACAGTGTGGTTGAAAAACACTTGCCTCATGTAAATATAGTCTTGGTGAGAGAACATCTAAGATTTGCCTTTCCAACAATAATAGAATATGGTTTGGGGAAAATTATGGTGCTGTTGCCTTCATTTGTTTGTAAGTAGAATTTTAAAGGTTTAATCAATATTGTTAAACATAAGATGATTTTTTTGCTCAGTTGTTAATTTGGAATTCTTTGTAAAATAGAAAAATCAGCAAAGTAGTGTTTGGTTCCAATATAACATTTTCTTCAAAAGGATCCCAGCAGAAATAGTTGAGGGAAAAAAATATTAACATAATATATGGCATCCTAAAAAGGTTGTTGTCCATTATGTTGTAACTCATTGACTATAATCTAGAAAAAAATTTTCCAGTGGTATGACATTATATGTATTGTTATAAACCTTTGCTTTCATTTTATGCTTGCTTACACCTGATGAATCATAAAACAGCTATTGCAGTGGGACTGTTCCTCCTCATATTTTCTGCTGTAGTGGAGGCTTAGAAGTGAACGTTGTCTTCATTGCTTGATTTAGCAATGCTCTTACAGATATGTTAGGTGAGCTTGTTGAAGCCAGCTGGTCAAAAACTACTGCAGGACTCCTGAGAATTTTGTGTAGCTCTCATAATTGGTAATTGGTAATTACAAAACAATTTTGTTTTCAGAGCTCATGTAAGACTTAAATCTGGAGCTCCTGGAAAATAATTCACATTAATTCTTTGAATGCTTCTTTATTCCCAGAATTAGAGTTTCGAGGCCCACCCACCTTTCTGCAACATTGCTGTAATGCTGATACCTTCTGTCATAAAAATATGGTAATGGTATTCTTATATTGTTAGCATTCACGGCTCTACCTTTTCTATTATTTACCAAGTACTAAAGTTCCCATGGGAGTCAGTGAGGTGCAAGGTGAAAAACTCTATTTATGAAGTATTTTTGCTATGAGGACAAGTTTCTTAAACTTTCTTAGCCACAGTTTCCTCATGTATAAAACTAGGCAAAGAGCAGTGGCTAACTAAATTGTAGGTATCTTACATTTTTACCTCAGAGTATTTAAATCAGGCTGACTTGTAAAGAGCTGAACAAAAGCATTTAGAGCTACCATGAAAATACATATAACTTATGTCATTAAAGATCTCCTGAAAACATCCTTTGGAAACAGTAACTCTCTCCCTTAGTAGGATAACTTGTAATGTAAGATAGGATAGTAGGAAAAAGTTATTTCCTTTACTATCAATGCAACTTTGTGGCTGAGTGGTGGGTGGGTATGGTTGCTGAATCCTTCATCTGCTTATTGGCAAGTGTGTGTGTGACAACACTGGTATGTGAAGATGTGGATGTGTAAGTGACTTCCTAGGATTTGGGAGGCCTCACTCCCAACACTCACTTGTTCTGTGATCTAGACTCTTAATTGTGGTTTCCTGATATTTAAAAGCAAGTAATAACAATTTCTAAATGTCACAGGTAATTATAAATATCACATGAGATAAGTATATACTGGTGATTTATAATCCACTACCATAAAATGCAAAGTACTCTGATTCAGATAGAAATTAAATCCCTTCCATGTCCCACTATGATCTCATAATAATTTTTATTATAAAACAAAGTATAAATAAAGAAAACCTCACAAAAGAAGTGTATAATTTAGTGTATCATTGTGAAAGGAACAGTGCTGTGAATACCACACATATCAAAAAATAGAACTTTGGCAGATACCTCAGAAGCTCCTCTATGTGTCTAATCCCAATAGTAAACTTTTGTGCCTCACCCCGATAATAACCAGTACTTTAATTTTTATAGTGATCATCTGCTTGGATTTCTTTATAGTTTTATTACCCACAAATGTCCATCATTAGGCTCTGTACTTGCATTGTATCCATTTTTTTAAAGCGATATGTCTTTTCTGCCTCTACAAACCTTTCAGTTCCCTCCTGTATTCCTTTGTCTTCCTTCTTGCCAAAGAACTCAAGTAATTCATACTGGACATTTCCCACAGTCTGAATTTCATTGATTGCACACTCGTGGTGTAATCAGTAAGTTTCCTTTCCCTTTGTGTTTCCTGCAAATTGGCAGCTGGTTCCAGATGTTTGATCAGAATGTTTATCCTTTTGGCAACATTGTGGTCAGTGTTGGGTTTACTCATTTGTGTCTGGTTGTTTCCTTTTCTGGATGTTAGCCATTGATGCTCAATGTCTATATCCATTAATTCACAAGTCATTGGAAAATGGTATTTATTCAAATTCTATAATTTCATTTTTATGTATTAGTTGAAGTATTTTTATCACGCTATTGTCCCCCTCATAAACTCTGTTCATCCAGCATTATCCTTTTTACAAATAAGGATTATTTCTTACCAATTGTAAAGAAAATAAACTGCAGGTACTATCCTTGTTGAAGCACAAATTGCTCCTTATAGCCTCGAGCAGTTAGTTCCTAAGTCTTTTGACATGATCTTAGTAGTCTTTGATACTTTTAGATTCATCTACATTTCTTCCTTTGGGCTTGGAATTATCCATTTCTCTTTGAAATCCTGGTTTCATTCAGGAGGAAATGATATTTCAAAAACATGATCTGGGTGCTAAAAGACTGACTTCTCTAGAGCTTTTCAATAGACAGGACTGGCAACTGTATTTTTTACATGTTAGCACATGAATTTAATTGTATGTATATAAAATATCTCATGACTTTATTTCAATTCTTTCCATTCATATTTAGTACTACTGAGTTTTTACTTAATTTCTATTGAAGTATACCCATTTTATGTTCTTCCACACCAAGTGTCCTTGTTTTCAAAGATGGAGAATAACTGGGATATCCCATTATAACTAAACTGTTTTATTTCACATTACACACATGATATCCTCAGAAGTATAATACTTAATATGATTACTGAGAATAGATAATTATTTCCTACATGTTCTCCCTAGATATCCGCTTTTTAAAAATAGATATAGTATATTTATGTTGTCTGAACATCTAGATAATACAATACTCTTTCTCTTTTAACTTATTTAATTTTGGCCTCCAACTTAATATTCCTTCTATATATTTTCATACCTTAATTTCCTTAGATATATTGCTCTAGTGTTTTATGGTATAAAGTGTAACTGTTAGAGTAAGGTGAAAAATTACTTTTTTCCATAAAAATGATGTTATTCTTGCCTATACGTCTTTCATTTTTTTCCTTTCATTTAAAGTCCGGAATAAATCTCACTGGAAAAGAAAACATGTAGTAAAGATAGTGGATTGATTACTCTAAAGTAGTATAAAGGTTAAAGGACAAAAATAGTAATAATAACTATGTTTATAATAAGTAAGGGATATACAAGATAGAAAGATGTAAAATGTGACATTAGAAACACAAAACATGAAAGAGTAAAAATGTTGAGTTTTAGAATGGAATCAATCTTAAGTTATTGTCCACTTAAAATAGACTATTATAGATCTAAGTTGTTATATGTAATCCTCACAGAAACCACAATACAAAAGCCTATAGTTAATACACAAAAGATTAAAAAAATAAGGAATTACTAAAGAAAATCATTAACCCACACAGGAAGAGAGCAAGAGTATAGAAGTACACAAAGTAGTTATAAGAACCACTAGAAAACAATTAACAAAATGGCAGTAAGTAGACACCTATGAATAATTACTCTAAATGTAAATGAACTATATTCTATAATCACAAGATATACAGTGACTGAAGGGATTAAAAAAAGATCCATTTATATGCTGTCTGCAAGGGACTCACTTTAGATGTAAGGACACACATAGGCTGAAAGTGAAGGGGTGGAAAAGTTATACTATGCAAATGGAAACCAAAGGAAAGTTGCCATATGTATAATTATAGCAGACAAAATGTTCTTTAAAACAAAGACTATAATAAGAGACAAAGAAAAATGTTACATAATCATAAAGGGGTTAATAAATAAATATTTGTAAATATTTATGCACCCAAAATAGGAGCACCTAAATATATAAAGTGAATATTAGAAGACCTAAAGGGAGAAATAGATAGTAACACAATAATAGTAGCAGGTTTTAATTAATGGATCACATTAATGGATAAGTCATCCAGACAGAAAATCGAAAAAGTAATAAATAACATGTTATACCAGATGGACTTAATAGATATTACAGAATATTCCCTACAAAGGTAATGGAATACACATTCTTTTTAAGCACATATGAAACATTTCCAAAGATTTTTTTTAGGCCACAAAACAAGTCTTAATAATTTTAAGAGGACTGAAATCACACACATTTTTTTCTGACTACAATGCATGAACCCAGAGATTAATTACATGAAAAAATAGAAAAGTCACAAATATGTGGAAACTAAACAACATGCTATTGAACATACAATGAGTCAAAGAAGAAATCAAAAGATAAATAAAAAACTCCTTAAGACAGGGGAGCCCGGGTGGCTCAGTTGGTTAAGCAACTGCCTTTGGCTCAGGTCATGATCCTGGAGACCAGGGATCGAGCCCCCCACTGGGCTCCTTGCTCAGCAGGAAGCCTGCTTCTTCTCCCTCTCTCATTCCCCCTGCTTGTGTTCCCTCTCTAGCTGTGTTTCTCTCTGTCAAATAAATAAATAAAATCTTAAAAAAAAAAAAAAAAAAAAAAAGCATGTGCCTTCCATGTGGGTCCTGATCTCTGGGTCCTGGGGCTGAGCCCAGGGTCAGGCTCTGTGCCAAGCAGGGATACTCCCTTTGCCTCTGCCCCTCCACCCCCCACCCCTCTGCTTGTGCTCTCTTCTCACTCACTCTGCTCTCTCAGAAATAAATAAATAAAAATTAATTTAAAAAAATTCCTTAAGACAAATGAAAATGGAAATGGAACATACAAAACTTAGTTGGTATGACAAAATAGAAAATCTTAACAGAGAGGTTATTAGCAAGGAGATTGAATCAGTAATTAAACCACTCCAAAAACAAAAGTCCAGAACTATATGGCTTTACTGGTGAACTCTACCAAACATTCAAAGAAGAATTAATACCAATTCTTCTCAAAATTGTCAAAAAATGAAAAAGGAAGGAACTCTTCAAAACACGTTTTATGAAGTTAACATTACCATGACACCAAGATTAGGCAAGAATGCCCACAAAGAATAAAATCAGAAGTCAATATTCCTAATAAAATTTGCTGTAAATATCATCAACAAAGTATTAGTAAGGCAAATTCAACAATACATTAAGAGGATAACACATCATACTCAAGTGGGTTTTATTATAGGAATGCAAAGATGGCTTGACATCTACAAATTAGTCAATGGGAGATGCCACATTAACAAAATAAAGGCTAAAAATCACATAATCATCTTAATATGCAGAAAAAGCATTTGACAAAATTCAACATGTATTTATAATAAAAAAATCTCAACAAAGTAGCTACAGAGGGATCACACATCAACATAATGTAGGTCATACATGACAAGCCCACAGCTGACATTCATACTGAATGTTGAAAACCTGAGAGATTTTCCTCTATGGTTGGGAGCAAGACAAGGATATCCACTTACCACTTTTATTCAATTTAGTATTAGAAATCCTACCCAGAGCAATTAGGCAAGAAAAAAGAGTTAAAAGACATCCGATTCAGAAGGGAAGAAATAAAATTGCCACTAATTGTTGCAGGCATGATATTATAAACAGAAAACCCTAAAGCCTCTGTCAAAAAACTTGTTATAACTAGTTAACAAACTTAGTCAAGTTAGGATACAAAATAAGTACATAAAAA
>PITA01035660.1:0-10318 GCA_004023965.1 Spilogale gracilis | reverse complement strand
AAGTTTTTAGATTTTCTGTAATTTCTTTTACTGCTGTTTTGTAGTTTTCAGTGTACATGTTCACATGTATATTTTAAAGATATTCCTTTTTTTGTTAAATTGTGTTCTTGTCAATATTCAGAAATACTTTGCACATTTACTTTGTGACTTATGCTGTTATTGAATTGTTTTAATTGCTTAGGATTTTTTTAAATGTATATGAGCATGTAATCTGTAAATACAGTTTTATTTCTTCCTTTTCCATCTTCATGATTTTTTTTTCTTGCCTTAATCCGAAATTTTAAGACCTCCAGTGTAATGCTAAGTAGAGGTGACAACATCCATGTCTTCTTTCTGCTCATAAGGGAAAGCAGTTTAGGGCGCCTGGGTGGCTCAGTGGGTCGGGGCCTCTGCCTTCAGCTCAGGTCATGATCTCAGGGTCCTGGAATTGAGGCCCGCATCGGGCTCTCTGCTCGGCAGGGAGCCTGCTTCCTCCTCTCTCTCTGCCTGACTCTCTGCCTGCTTGTGATCTCTCTCTCTCTCTCAGTCAAGTAAATAAATAAAAAAATAAAAATCTTTGGGAAAAAAAAAGGGAAAGCAGTCCATCTTTGTTAGCTGTAGGTTTTTCTTAGATGCTTTTCTCATGTTAAAAAATTGCTTTCTTTTCACTGCTTTTTTTATTTTTTTTAGATTTTATTTATTTATTTGACAGAAACACAGTGAGAGAGGGAACACAAGCAAGGAGAGTAAGAGAGGAGAAGCAGGCTTCTTGCGGAGCAGGGAGCCCTATGTGAGGCTTGATCCCAGGATTCCCAGATCATGACCTGAGCCAGAGGCCTACCCGACTGAGCCACCCAGGCGCCCCTTGCTGTTTTTTATTAACATGAATGGATGTTAGATTTGGATTATTCAAGGAAAGTTTACATTGCAGCTAAGTTGTTGAATATATGGGCATAAAAATTGCTCATATTTCCTTATCCTGTTAATCTCTAGGATATATAATGATTTCCATCTTTTCAGTTCTGATATTGGTAATATTGGTAATTCGTGCTTTCTTCCCTTTTCTTTTTTTTTTTGCTGATTAGCCTAGCTAGAGGTTTTCAGTATTACTGATCTTTTTCAAAAGGCAATTTTTGGGGCGCCTGGGTGGCTCAGAGGGTTAAGCCTCTGCCTTTGGCTCAGGTCATGATCTCAGGGTTGTGGGATCGAGTCCCACATTGGGCTCTCCGCTTAGTGGGGAGTCTGCTTCCCTCTCTTCCTCTGCCTGCGTCATTGCCTATTTGTGATCTCTCTCTCTGTCAAATAAATAAATAAAATCTTTTTTTTTAAAAAAGGCAATTTTTGGTTTCATTTATTTTCTCTTGGTTGATTTTTCTATTGCATCACTTTCATTATGTCATTAAAATTTATTCTCTTAACATTTTCTTTGGGTCAGGAATCTAGGTGTGGCTTAGCTGAGTTGTCTGACTTTGGGGCTCTTACACATGACTGTTATCAGGGTGTTCGTAGATGCTGCAGTCATCTTCTGTGGAAGAATCTGCTTCCAAGCTCACTCACATGACTGGCAGAGTCCGATCTTCCTGAGCTGTTGATGTGAGGGACTCACTTCCTCATTTGTTGGCTAAAGGCTGCCCTCAATTCCTTGCCCTGTGGGTCTCTCCATAGTACAGTTTGCCTCAGCAACTTATTTCTCCCAAGTAACCAATAGAGTAAGAGTTAAGCAGAACTCAGTCTTTTGAAACCTAATCTGGGAGATGGCAACCTATCACTTTTGCTAAAGTATTCTGTTCTTGTAGGCATGTCACTAGGTGTAGCCTACACCAAAGGGTAGGCTGTTAAACTGGGTGTTAATACTAGGCCATGGGAACCATCTTAGAGGTTTGCTTATTACTCCAGAAGAGAATACAGAGTGGTGTAGGGATAATGCACATGTTCAGCTTTACGATAGTTCCTGAGTACTAATTGGCAGTGTTTAAGAGTTACTGTAATTACAAATTCTCACTAACACTTGGTATTTTCACTTGATATGTTTTTAATGTAATCATTTTTAATACTATAAATTTTCCTCTAAACACAGTGTTAGCCACATTCCAAAACTTTGATTTGTTGTTTTCATTTTTATTGGGAGTAAATAAAACTAAGAAAGTAGGTAAGTAATTTAAATGTGCAAATTCCTTGAAAGACAAAATATTAAGTGACCAAAACTGACATGAGATAGAAAGTATTCCTTTTTATAAAAAGTTTGTATAAGATTATAAGATTAATATTATTTGTTCCTTAAATCTTTGATAAAATGCATTATAGGTATTTGTGGTAAAGTTTTTAATTATGAACTCAGTTTTTAAAAATAGATCCTGTGTTAATTCAGATTTTAGCTGTATTCCACAGATATTCATATACTGGTGTGCAGAAATGTGGGGAAGGTGCAAAGGGAAAGAATATCCAAGCAGATTCCCTGCTGAGCAGGGAGCTGGAGACCCGGCTGGATCCCACAAGCCATGAGAACACCACCTAAGCCAAAACTGAAAGTTGGGTGATTGACCGGCTTAGCTATTGAGGCACCCCTGATATACCAGGTTGTTTTCACTCAGTTCAGAATATTTTCAGAATATTGTGATTTCTCCTGTGACCCCTGATTGTTTCTAAGTGTGTGGTTTAATTTCTAAATATTTTAGGTATTTCCAGATATCTTCATGTTACTGTTTATTTAATGTTGCTTGTTACTTTGTATCATTTCAGTCTACATTGCCTGCAGTTTGTTTTAATGTCAAGCATATTGTCTATATGAATGGTCTATATATATTTGAAAAGAGTGTATAGTTTACTTTTGTTGAGTGTATTGTCTTACAAATGTCAATAAGCTGTTTGAAAATGCAAGTCTTTTGGCGTGCCTGATTGGCTCAGTCAGTAGAGCATCCAATTTTTGATCTTGGGAGGCTGTGCATTTGAGCCGTATGTTGGGTGTACAGATTAGATTACTTTAAAACAAAGAAAATTCAAGGGGCCCCTGGGTGGCTCAGTTGTTAAGTGTCTGCCTTCAGCCCGGGTTGTGATCCCAGGATTCTGGGATTGAGCCCTGAGTCAGACTCCCTGCTCTGCGGGAAGCCTGCTGCTCTCTCTCTCCCTCTCCCACTCCCCTGCTTGTGTTCCCTCTCTGGCAGTCTCTCTTTCTCTAAATCTTAAAAAAAAATTCAAGTTTTCTGATATACTTATTGATTTTCTTTTTGTTCTGTTAATTACTGAAAGAGAATATTGGCATTTCCGTCTATAATTACAGATTTTTTATTTCTTTATAGTTGTGCCAGTTCTTGCTTTATTGTGTAGAGTGTCCTTCACTTTGAGCTTATCCATTGCTTTGTAGGTAGATTTAGGTTGTGTGTTTTTGGCAGGAGTACCAGAGAAATAATGTTATCGTCTGAGTGTATTGTATCAGAAGGCAAAGGATGTTGATTTGTCTTTACTTGTAATGTTAATTTTGAGCACTTGGTTAAGGTTGCATTTGCCAGGTTTTCCACTGTACATTTATTTTTCCCTTGAAAGTCTTGTTGATCTCACCTGTAAAGCCATCTGGGCCTGGGTTGGGAGTAGAAGATGGGAGGTGTTTATTTATTAATTCAGTCTTTAACTTGAATGGTTTAATTCAAGTTCTCTGTTTCCTCTCATACCAATTTTGGCATTTTATATTTTTCTGAGAGTGCATTCATTTGATTATTTCTTAGGTTTATTCTTCAGTTTGTAATACTCACGTTAATTTTTAATCTCTGTAGTCTTTATTCTTTTTTTGTTCTGAATTGTTTGTTTCTTCTGTCCTTGATCTGTTATGCCAGAAGCCCAGGTATTGTTTTAAAAGAACTAGTTTTTGGTTTTTGTTAATTTTTAAGTGAATTTTCAGTTCTTGATTTCATGGTTTTCTGTCTTAAAATTTTTTTCTTCTTTCATGTTTGTTTGAGTTTGTTCTCTTGTTCCTTCCCTAACTTCTTGAATTGGAAATTTAACCCACTTATTTTTTAATTTCCTGTTTCAACTATAAATTTATCTTCAAGTATTAAAGCTGGAAACCACAAGTTTGTGTTTTTATTTCATTATATCAAGTATTTTTACATTTTTCTTATAATTAAAAAAATGTCCTTTTTAACTCAGTGTTGTTTATTGGTGTTAAAATTTTAATTTCCAAACATTAGCTACTCTTTTGTTATTGTTTTAATTTTTATGGTAGAGTCTCTGTTCAATATATTCTTTTAGCTTCTATTGAGATTTCTTTCTTTTATGAACTAATGCGGGAATTGGCAAACTATGACCCAAGGGCTAAATAGAGTTCACTGCCATCTGTTAAGCTTAAATGCTACAATGGCTTTTATGCTTGCAAATAGTAAAAAAAAAAAAAAAAAAAAAATCGGAAGATTACTGTATCCTGTGACAAGTGAAAAATAGATAAGAGTTGAGTCTCGGTGTCTGTAAATTGATATTTTATGGAACACAGCCATGCTTATTCATTTTCATATTGTCTGTGGTTGCTTTTGTATAGTTGTAGCAGAGACCATATGATCTGCAAAGCCTAAAATACTTAATATTTAGCCCTTTACAAATAAAGTTTGCCAACCTGATGTAGTATCTTTTTTTATAAGTATGTTTTCTTACCTGGATGTCTGTTTCTGTAGTCAGTGTATCTATTAACTCAAGTTATTTGTTTTTTTTCTGGTCATATTTTGCATGTTTTTTCTATTAGTTTGTAAGAGGTGTGTATTAACATTTCAGCTCAACTGTTGATTTCTTTTTTTTCCTTATTATATTTCATCATCATGATGGATCCAGAATTTTAGTTTTGGATTATATATACTTCTCATTTTCTCTAGGACTCAGCCTTTTTTTAATGATCTGTTTATTGGGGGGGGGGGCAGGAAGCAGAGGGAGAAAGAGAGGGGAAGTAGACTCCCTGCTGAGCAGGGAGCTCATGACCCTGAGATCATGACCTGAGCTCAAAACAAGAGTTGGAGGCCCAATCAGCTGAGCCACCCAAGCACCCCCTCAGTTTTTCTTTCTAACAATATAGATGTCAAGGTGTCTGATCAGCTTTATCTTTTATATCTCTTAAAATATCTCTTAGCTTTGTTTTTCAATTGATTTGAGTGCTTTTTTCCAAAAAAATTATAACATTTTGTATCTTTGTGTGGCAAATTTGGTGAGGCTTTGTATCTCTGAGAATATTTTTAGTCTGGAACAGAATTCAGAAAGCTTTCTTCCAACTTGTCCTCACATTGAGACCTTTGGGTTGTCAACTGCAGCCTGTAGCTACTTGTCTCCATCATCCCCTCCCCTACATATTAGTTCAGATTGGCCTTCCAATTTCCTCAGGGTTTCTTTGTCATCATTTTGGTTCCTGAAATCCACACCTCTGCAGGTTCTCCATATTGATTTTGGAGATGGGAGTTAACAATTCATGCTAATTTGCTAATATCAGGCTTCAGACCAACCTGTTTATTATCAAGTATAGTTAGTACAAAGAATCATCGCCTAGATTTGTTATTGTGAAATTTTAGAATTCCATGAAGACATGACTGAAAGCTTTCAGGAGGGAAAAGAACAAGTCACCTTCAAAGAAATTTTTAACCCAGAATTTTTTTTTTTACTAAGTCAAATGATTAATAATGAGAGTACAACTATGAAAATGGAATTTTCAGACATGCCTGGATCCAGAGTTTGCTTTCTGTTTACCATCATTTAGGTGGTTACTTAAGGATATCCTCTAGCAAAATGATAAAGTAAACCAAGGACAATGAAGGCACAAGTTCAAAAAAAAAATTAAGCCAACCAAGAAGACTAAAAAGAAAAGTTGGGTTAACAGCTGTTCAGAAGGCCTAGAAAGCATTCTTGATTGAAGCGGGAGGAAAAGGAAATCATGAGCTAATAACTATAAACCAAATTAGAATGTGGTATGATATTGAGAGATTGAATACTTGATCTTGATTCTAGGAAAAAAAAAATTTTTTTTTTAAAGATTTTATTTATTTGACAGAGAGAAACATAGCCAGAGAGGGAACACAAGCAGGGGAAGTGAGAGAGGAAGAAGCAGGCTCCCCGCTGAGCAGGGAGCTGGATGTGGGGCTCGATCCCGGGTCTCCGGGATCATGACCTGAGACAAGGCAGTCGCTTAACCAACTGAGCCACCTAGGCGCCCCTAGGAATAGTTTTTTTTAAGTGGTCGTAATTTTGTGACATTAGACTGTAAAGTAAAAAGTGAAATGTGGGTAAGGTATATGTTTCCTTGAACAGTATTTACATAGTCATAAAGATGTAAATGTTGTTTATTGAGGCTTTAGCTTTGAGTCAGACTTTGGACAGGACATGAGTGAAGGAAGCCTAGCATGCTCTTGTTGCAGGGCAGAATGTAACAACTGTAAGGATAAGAAATAAAAGTGAAACTGGCAGAGGCAGAGAAGGAGAGAACAGATTATTACTCTCTCTAACAGCTTTGTCTTTCAGAATGGAGAATTAAGAGGTTGTCAAATTGACAAAATTAACAATAAACCTATAAAGTTAATATTTAAGATTTAAAGGTAACTTATTTAAGAATTAAAATTAATAGCATATATTTCAAACATTAAGAGGGCAAGAAAATGGAACAGTTTAAGAGATACATTTTTAAGTTTTTATATTAGAGTTTATTTTTATTTTTTTATTTTTTAAAGGCTTTAAGAGAGAATAAACAGTGGGAAGGGGCAGAGAAAGGGAGAGAGACGATAGGAGCAGATTCCCTGCTGAGCAGGACGTGGTCTGCAGGGCTCAGTCCCAGGACCCAGGGATCATGACCTGAGCCGAAGGCAGATGCTTAACTGACTGAGCCACCCAGACACCCTAAGTTGTTTTATTTTTAAAGTCGATAACTCAAAAGTAGTGATGTAACTATATTATCTTGGGTTATAGGGACAACCATTAGAAACACTGAGAATTGTTTAAAAATAGGGTTGGGGTGGAGGGATTTGCTTTATCATATGAACTTCTTTGTAATAGTTGATATAGAGCATGTATTTGATGAAAGTAAAAATTCATAAATAAAAGTTAAAAGAACAGAAAGTAATTCAACAAAAAATAAATTCACCATATGTATATAGAGAAGTCTGACGTGCAGTGTTGTCCCCCTAGTCTTCCCCACAAAGGTAGACTCAGTTGACAAAGCGACTGCCTTTGGCTCAGGTCATGATCCCAGAGTCCCAGGATTGAGTCCCGCATCGGCCTCCCAGCTCCGTGGGGAGTCTGCTTCTCCCTCTGACCTTTTCCCCTCTCATGCTCTCTCTCACTCTCTAAAATAAATAAATAAAATCTTAATAGTAGCTACTAAGTCCTTTATGTGTATTTTGTGTGTAATCATCCCAGCACTATGAGGAAGATGTTTTTATTTTCCTCATCTCAGACCTGGAAACAGGAACAGAGAGACCAAATAATTTATCCTTCACTTAGAAAGTAGTGGAGTCAGGATTTAATTCCAGAGAGAGTGATTCCATAGGCCTGTGCTGTTTTAACACATTTAACTCTACAACACTCTGTCCTGTTTCTGATTTTGGTGGAGGCAGCACAGATTTCTCCCCCTTTCAAATTTATTGCTAACGCTGCTGTAGCAGCAATGGCTGTGAACATAGAACCTGAACTAAAGAAGTGTGTCTGGGTTCCAGCCTTACCAGAGAGCTGCACTAAGAGATTTGTTTGGCCATTTGGGATTGGCATGTGTACAGAAAATAGTTAATGTAGGGGCGCCTGGGTGGCTCAGTTGGTTAAGCAACTGCCTTCGGCTCAGGTCATGATCCTGGAGACCCAGGATCGAGTCCCACATCGGGCTCCCTGCTCGGCAGGAAGCCTGCTTCTCCCTCTCACTCCCCCTGCTTGTGTTCCCTCTCTGGCTGTGTTTCTCTCTGTCAAATAAATAAAATCTTTAAAAAAAAAATAGTTAATGTAGCTGACTGGAGACTGCTATCCTTAGGAAGGCTGTGTGTAAGGTTGGCCCTTGGCTAGAATCCTGGCTGGTAAACTGTTCCCTATATTGATATGACTTGTCCTTAAACGATAGTGTCTGATTGATACGGTTTATACTTTCTCTCAGGGAGGAATTTTGGTTCATGCTAGGCAGAGGGTATCTGTGTGACCAACTCCCAGTAAAAACCCTGGGCATTGACTCTCTAATGACCTTCCCTGGTAAACAGCTTTTCACATGTCTTACCACAATTCATTGCTGGAGGAATTAAGTGTGTGTGGCCTCACTAGAAGAGAACTCTTAGAAGCTTGCACTTGGTGTCCCTGGATTTTGTTCCATACACCTTTCTCTTTTGCTTGCTTTGCCTTGTATCCTTCTATTGTAATGAGTCTTAGCTGTGAACACAGCTTTATGCCAAGTCCTCTGAGTCCTGTTAGAGAATTATTGAACCTGGAGTTGGTCTTGAGGCTAATTCTAGACATTGACATTAAAATGTTTGTTGTGATTTGGGCAATAGGGATATGTGTATATGTGAGGGTGGGAATTGGAGAGAGGGAGAAAATGAATGAATATATATATATATATATATATATATATATATATATATATATATATATATATATATATATAACTTGACATTTTATTACTTTGGGAAGTTAACAGCCACAGTAACTGAGACTAACACCAGAGGAGAGTTTCCTTCTTTACATGCAGAAGGAATACTGGCAGATTAACAGTGGGTTGTGCCCAGTCATTACTGCAGACAGGAACTTCATTCAGTGGCTATATTGCTAGTGATGACATTTGGAGCAATAGTATCAACAACCAAGGAGCGGTATAGTAGCTGCAGAGAGTCAGCCTTTACCTGAGCCAGCACTCCTAAGATTTTAGGATTTGTCATTCAAGACAGGACTCCTGCTTATGAAAAGAAGACATTTTCTTGAGAAGTTGTATGACATTTGTGGGTGAAAGGAGAGCCAAATCCATAATCATAGGTTTTAATATCTCTCTCAATTATTACTAGAGTAAGTAGACATAACATCAGCATTCTGTTTACAAGCACTGCTTATGTCCCTCTCTCCCAGATGAAAAAAAAATGCATTTTATTCTTTTTTTGAAAATTATTTTATTTATTTATGTGACAGAGAGAAACACAGCTAGAGAGGGCACACAGCAGAGGGAGTGAGAGAGGGAGAAGCAGGCTTCCCACTGAGTGGGGAGCCTGATGTAGGGCTTGATCCTGGGTCTCCAGGATCATGACCTGAGCCGAAGGCAGTTGCTTAACCAACTGAGCCACCCAGGCGCCCCTACATTAACTCTTGCCCATTTTTTAATGTGTTCATCTTCTTTTTGGATGTTGAGTTTGAGTAGTTCTTTATAGATCTTGGATACCAGCCCTTTGTCTGTAGTGTCATTTGCAAATATCTTCTCCCGTTCTGTGGGTTGCCTCTTTGTTTTGTTGACTGTTTTCTTTGCTGTACAGAAGCTTTTTATTTTGATGAAGTCCCAGAAGTTCATTTTCGCTTTTGTCTCCTTTGCCTTTGGAGACGTGTCTTTTTTTTTTTTATTTTAAGATTTTATTTATTTGACAGAGAGAAACACAGCCAGAGAGGGAACACAGGCAGGGGGAGTGAGAGAGGGAGAAGCAGGCTTCCCGCCGAGCAGGGAGCCCGATGTAGGACTTGATCCTGGGTCTTGATTCCAGGTCTCCGGGATCATGAACTAAGCCGAAGGCAGTTGCTTAACCAACTGAGCCACTCAGGCGCCTCTGGAGACGTGTCTTGAAAGAAGTTGCTGTGGCCGATGTCAAAGAGTTTACTGCCTATGTTCTTTTCCAGGATTTTGATGGGTTACTGCCTCACGTTGAGGTCTTTAGGATGATAGGTAATTCTAAGGTAATTTTGGTAGCCTCTTTTTTATGGTCATAGCGTCTTAATAGGCTAAAACAAATGATATCTGAAATTCATATGCATTTTAGGTATGATCTGAAATTTTACTGTGAGTAATGGTTTATTTTCAGAATCTTCCATACATGTTACTTTAGCACTGTTTCTCAGCTGTGTGGATTGTCTTCTATCATATTAATAATATCTCTTTAATGCTAACTAAAATCATTTCCCTTCAAATTTGATAGTGAAACACTTTATTTGTGCTGCTTAATTATAATATTCCTTTGCTTTGTTGTCCTGTGCATTTCATTATTCTTCAACAGGAGAGAACTTAAGTAATTGATACTTGAGTCAGTGAATATGATTGGTGTGTTGGCTTAGTCAGAGAGCTCAGAAGTCCACAGAGCAACTGCTGCACTTACGTAAATTTACTGTGTGTTTCTAAGGAGACTGTTGATCCAGTGTTTTCATATAGCCCACTTCCTGA
>PITA01035659.1:0-10265 GCA_004023965.1 Spilogale gracilis | reverse complement strand
GAGCTTTCCTTCCCATGACCGTGTCCATGAGCCTTCCTTCCCATGACCGTGTCTATGAGCCTTCCTTCCCATGACCGTGTCTATGAGCCTTCCTTCCTATGACCGTGTCTATGAGCCTTCCTTCCTATGACCGTGTCTATGAGCCTTCCTTCCTATGACCGTGTCTATGAGCCTTCCTTCCCATGACCGTGTCTATGAGCCTTCCTTCCTATGACCGTGTCTATGAGCTTTCCTTCCTATGACCGTGTCTATGCAGTGAGTTCTTTCCTAGGTCTGTTGTAGTGCAATGCCCATAGAATTGCGTGAGCGTCTAAGAAGTTTGGAATATGTGATCCTAATATTAAGTTATGACATATAATTCAAAAGATTAGGTATGTATACAAAAATTCAAAATATGACTTTTCTTAATGACAGTTTTTTCTCCATCTCAATTTAGCCAGAAATTCTTTACCTCAGCACAAACTGGATATTAATATATCCTATTTTAATAATAGGAGCTAATAACAAGATATTAATTATAATGGACACGTTTAAATAACAAATATTACCAATATTAAACATTTTTTAAAATGTTTTTAAATGAAGAAATTCTGTTCCCTCAGTGAGAAGATAAGAGTACAGGTAAAAATCACCTCCCCTGCCTCTGCCTCCAGCTCTGTGCATCCCGACTGCACCTTGTCACATGTGCCTGGAAGGTAAATGTGGAGGAAAGGCAAGTAAGAAACGGAGTAAGGAGAGCACAGAACCACGGTGAATTTGATAAGCAGTTCAGTAAGGTTTGTATTTTTACTAGAAAGATTAAGAGAAGGCATTTGAAAGAGGTTCTTAACTGCAATATCTAGAAGTACATATAGAAGAGAAAGAAGATACTGGAGGAGACTCAGCAAGTGTAAGATTCCCTGCAAAGGTCTGGAGAACAGTAAGGAACAACCAGGAAACTAGCTCAACAACTCCCAATTATGCTGAGTTTAGTGCCCATGCACTGTGCTTCAAGATTTATCAATGCTAAGATGACAATGGCAAAAGGGTCCAATTGATTTTTTAAGATTTTATTTATTTATTTGACAGAGAGAAACACAGCCAGAGAGGGAACACAAGCAGGGGGAGTGAGAGAGGGAGAAGCAGGCTTCCCGCCGAGCAGGGAGCCCGATGTGGGGCTCAATCCTGCGTCTCCAGGATCATGACTTGAGCCGAAGGCAGTCGCCCAACCAACTGAGCTACCCAGGTGCCCCATTTTTTTTTAAATGTGTCTCATCACTGTACTGGAACTGTATTATGCCTTAGTAAAAGAACTACTCGATTTTATTAGTTATAGTTAAAAACTACCAATGAGAATAAATATTTCAGAAAAAAGAAAAAATGGATTGTTTAAATGCATAGAGGTTAAAATATTTGTTGACCTGCTTTTTAGGAAAATTGATATAGATATTTTAAAATGTGTAACTGTGTATCTGTTTTCCCCCTAATGCAAAAGCAACAACTTAAAAGCAGATATTTTAAAAAGTTATTCCATCAATTTGGTAAGAACTGCCTTTGAAAATATACCCAAGAAGAAAAAAAGAAAAAAAAATCTTATTTCATTCTTTGTCATCGTTGAAGGAAATGACTAATCTTTTACTTGGGACTGTTAACATTAAGGCCATGAAGGATGTAAGGCTCAGCACAGTGTCTGCCCGTGGTAAGTGCTCAGTTAACTCTCAGTGTCATTATTGGGTCATAGAGCAGCGGTTTCTGAGATACTACCACTTCGGAAATTTGGACTTCACACGACTTAATGCTAATGTCCTGTTCACAAACCAAGTGGAAAAGCTTACCTCTTGCAAATGAGATTCCTTTTTCTTTGCAGACAAATTTAAATGTTTATCAAGAATAGAATAGTACTTTTCACTCTCCTTGTCAAACTTCTTCTTTCCGTCCTAGGAGATGACAATAACAACAAAACATTCTAATTCGAGAATAAAACTGACTTTTTTTAACATTCCTATCAAATATCCAATGCAAGTATTTAATAAAGATTTAGTGAGTTCCAAATCTGTACAACATTTGATGGAGAACAAAAAGGATGTGAAACAGTCATTTGAATACGTAGTCAAGTATCTATTCAAATATTCTCAAAGAATTTCATGGAACTCTAGTCTAGAGGGAGGGAGGCTGGCTACAGTAGAGTCTCTCTGAGAACGTTATAATCGGCTCTCCACAGGAGATTCTGATCTAGTAAGCCTGGAAAAGGACCAAGAGGAAATGTCACATTTATACTTTTTGGTGGTATCAATGAGTTAAACCCCATCGCCTTTCAGACTGAGTATCTGAGACAGTGCTCAACAAGTGTTTAATGAAAAAGTTAAATGCTTCCCCTTATTATGCGGGCACCATTGTCCATCACAGATATTCCATTTGTTTAAGACAAACAGACAAAACGAAAACCAGAACCGCACGCCCGTGACGGCAGGGCACTCCCACCCAGGGGCTAGGCATGCACAGAGGGGGCAGCTGCCTGCGTGGCAGTAGGGCACACACTGACACCGTCGCCCTACGCTGCAGGACCTAAGTCTCTTCTTACGCAGAGAAGGACTCATAAAGACGAAGAGAACACAGCTGTGCTGACAGCACTAGCACCTTCCTTTTCTGTCGATGTGTGATGGCATTTTGGGAAACATTAATTCGGTGACAACATGTCAGCATTCCTGGCAAAACGAAAACCATTCCCAGCACACTCGCGGGCCCTGGACCCGTGTTCAGACCCCGGTGCGTCACACCACCAGGCCAGCAAGAAGATCTACTCGGGGATTCCAGGGATGCGGGAAACAAAAACACACTCAGATCTGGCATAAAGCCTCAGAGCTGAGTAGGCCACACGAAGGGCAACAACCATGTGGGGGAGCGTGTCTCAGACAGAGTGTTCTCCTTGAAATTCAGGTCTGTCCCCAAAACCATGCTGTACTCCTCACGTAAGCCGCGTCACTCGGACCCAGTCACTGACACATATGGCCACCCCTTACCTGCTGTGTCACAAGTTCAATATCAAGCTAAGAATCTGCTCGGAAAGGAACGCTGCAGACAGAAGGGAAAAATAACCTGCAAATCTTTCCTACATGATGCACATGATTCCTGTCTTACTGTCACAGCAAGATCCAAACAAAGGAGGGTCACGTTACAGTGTCACATTTCCTGCAAATCCAAGACTCATACATGCGCACGTGTGTATGTGTGACGTCGGCATGAATGTGGTAAACATATCATAAAATCTAAAGGAGATCATCCAAAATAGCAAGTCACTCCCCAGACTCAACTTCAGCTGTCAGTCTACGCACAGTGGCCGTATCACATCTCAGCCTCTAAAATCAGTGACTGTGGCCACGGCACGCCCTCACCTCACACAGTAAACTGAGGCAGGAGAGGGACACTGCAAGTGTCGATTTTATTCCAAATTTGCATATACCCAAAACCCTCAAATGATCATAGAAACTAAAGGTCTACGCAGATAAAAAACATGAAATTACACATAACTGTTAAAAGCAGACCAAACCCACTCCTTCTGGTGCCCACGAGAGGGTACCAAAGGTGAAGAGGACACTCTACCACGACATCTAGAAAATCACAAGCAGAAATCCTCAAAATGTTATCGGAATGTATTTTTTTCTGTAGAAGACCACTGCAAAGTTTTGTTTAAACAATTGTCAGCAACCTTTATTTTAATGTTGCCATAATAGTAAAAATAAAAAATAAAAAAATGTTTTCTATATTTCGTTTTTTAAAAATGGAGCACATGGGACACGTAGCTGTCTTAGTCACTCAAGCATCCGACTCTTGACTTCAGCTCAGGTAGTCATCTCAGGGTGTGAGGTCAAGCCCTCACCCATACCCTACAGTAGGCATGGAGCGTGCTTAAGATCCTCTCTCTCCCTCCGCTCTTCCCCACCCTCCTGTCAAGCTTTCTAAAAAAAAAAAAAAAGGAAAAGAAAAAGAAAAAGAAAGAAACAACATATTTAGGATTTATACATCAGATTTTAAGATCATTTAATGTTACAATTACCAACCAAGACACTATGAAATTTCCCATGCAACTATTTATGTCATTGTCTTAGTACAGCCATTATTTAATAAGTAATTTGCATATATTATGAAAAAATCCTTCAAGTGAATGCAGGGCAGTAGAAATAATAATAGAAAGAATAATAATGAAAACAAATAGCTAAATTTTTAATTCAAAGATATGTGGAATTCTTATAACTGGCACTGTGCTAGGCATTGAGAGGATAAGTCATCCCACCGACTACCAATCCTGGCTAGACTTCTTCCTCTGATGATTGGATTTGTTTACTGATTAGAACAGCAGCCGAGGGTGACATCACCATCTCTAAGTCCCAAAATGCCAGATGCTAGGATATTCCAACCACATGCTGCATAGGAGTTTCCTAAGGCCCGGGAGACTTCTGGTAACCAGAAACCCAGGTTATTGAGAATCTTAGTATAGGTTACACAGCAATGTCCCTCCTGCTACCGCAACCATTCCTAGTGTCCCCCAAAACTGCCCATCAAGTCCTTCCTCCTCATTATGCTGAAACAGACATTCCTGGGTACCTGTCCCACTATAATTCACCACGTCTCTCCTATTTCCAATTACCCTACCACTACCAGGTGATCAGACTCATAAGG
This sequence comes from Spilogale gracilis, assembly GCA_004023965.1. Lineage (NCBI taxonomy): Eukaryota > Metazoa > Chordata > Mammalia > Carnivora > Mephitidae > Spilogale > Spilogale gracilis. The sequence goes on along the minus strand of PITA01035659.1, from coordinate 5,609 downwards.
ACCAAGGGTTTCATATTTGCCTTTATGAAGAACTTCTATAAACTGGAATAATAATAAAAAAACAGAAATAGATATGAAGGATATGAAGGTATAAGACACAGAAGAGGAAGGTCCAAAACTCATTAGTAATTAATAAAAAAGCAAATTAAAATATTGGGATATCACATTTAATCAGATATTGGCAAGAGTTAGAAGGCTGAATAATGTTACATGTTGAGTGTATGTGGAGATACAGGAAGCCTTCCATATTACTGGAGGAACAGTGCGGTGGTGCAGCCTTCCTAGAGAGACGTCCCACTACTAGGTGGCCCTAAGAACACAAGTAGCCAGTTAAGATGAGATGTCCATAAAGAGACACAAATGAGGACATGCACCTGCGGGGAGAGGAGGACAGCCAACGTATTCATCGATGGATATGAAATGAACTTGATGCAAACCAGGGTTAGGGTTAGGCAAAAGTCAGAAAGAAATAGTAAATGTTCATGGATCTTAAAACACAATTCTGAGCTTAAAAACACAAAACCAGGCAAGTAACACTAAATCATTTATGTAAATTAAAAAGCCAAGCATACAAAATGGTAGCAGTTTTATAAAAACACACAAAACAAAAATACACATATTAAACTCGTAAGAATAGTTATTGGGTAAAGAAGAAAATGAGAATGGGGTATGAGTAAAGGCATAAAACAAGAGAGGTCTGTGAACTAAAGGACAATAGATGAGAAAAGGAAATTAGGAAATTAATCAGGAAACCAACATCTGACTGACAGAATCACTGAAAAAGAAAGTGACAGGAGAAAATTACCTAAAAAATCAAAATTTCTAGAACTGACAAAAACATTTTCCATATTAAAATGTCACAGTACGTACAAAGCATAATAAATGAGAAAATACCCACAGGACATATCATCATAAAATATTACAAAGACATGGATAAAAATGAAAACTTAAAATCAGAGGTCAGATAAAAACTATCAGAAATCAGAAAAATAATGAATCCATAACATTATCACAGGAAATTAAGAAACAAAAGGGCAATGCATTCAAAATTCTGAAGAATAATTAATAATCTAATCTAGATTTACTATATCCAGTCAAAATAGCACTCTAGATTTTAAAAATATTTACAAACATATTCAAAAATTTTATGCATGTACACTTCTTTTTTTAATAATTTATTTTATTTTATGTTTTCCGTTTTCCAAGATTCATTGTTTATGAACCACACCCAGTGCTCCATGCAATAGGTGCCCTCAGTACCCACCACCAGGCTCTCCCATCACCCAAACCCCTTCTTTCCAAAACCCTCATTTTGTTTCTCAAGAGTCCACAGTCTCTCATGCTTTGTCTCTGTCTTTGATTTACCCCAGTTCATATTTCCTTTCCTTCTCTTAATGTCCTCCAAAGCTGTGATCACCAAGACAGCATGGTACTGGCACAAAAACAGAGAAATAGACCAAGAGAACAGAGTGGAGAGTCCAGATATGGACCCACAAATCTATGGTCAAATCATCTTCAACAAAGCAGGGAAAATTTTCCAGTGGAAAAAAGACAGTCTCTTCAATAAATGGTGCTGGGGAAATTGGACAGCTACATATAGAAGAATGAAACTAGACCATTCTCTTACACCACACACAAAGACAAACTCGAAATGGATGAAAGACCTCAACGTGAGGCAGGAATCCATCAAAATCCTGGAAGAGAACATAGGCAGTAACCTCTTTGACATCGGCCACAGCAACTTCTTTCAAGACACGTCTCCAAAGGCAAAGGAGACAAAAGCGAAAATGAACTTTTGGGACTTCATCAAAATAAAAAGCGTCTGTACAGCAAAGGAAACAGTCAACAAAACAAAGATGCATGTACCATTTCTCAAAAAGATACGGAGAGATGTGCTCCACTAAGATGAAGGAATAAACCAAAACTAAAACATAGGATCTAGGAAAACAGTTCAAACAGGCAGAGGGAATTCCCAGAATTTAAATAATATGAACTTCCATGAATGCAGATGAACTAGTAAACGTATTAAAGTAGCCAGTTAAGATGAGAGTTTCAGGAGGAATGACTCTTTAAAAATAAATAAATAAAACAAAGATATTTGATGTGTTCCCAAGATACGTTCTGTAATTATGTTTGTGCATTTGACGAGAGATAATTTTATGCTGATTTTATGAGCAAGACAATTATTAACTGTAGAAAAAATGAAAACATGCAATAAAATAAGTGTAATCATAGAACTTGCTGTGGCTTACCTATGAACAATAATTCTAGTATTATACAAACACTGACCACAAGTTTTAAAAAAATCTGACTCTATTTGGCGGACGGCCAGAGCAGAAATATATACATGGGGCAGCAGTGGTCGTGGGGCTGTGGGGTGTATGACATTCAGCTTCCGGGTAAGTTCATTTACTAATGTGTAAGATTAAAGCAAAATATATGAGTATATTGTTTAGGAAAATGGGAATTAATGTAAAATAATAGTTTAAAGAATTAAAAGTGCTTGACTTTGGGGAACAGAACTTTAGAACAGAGAGATGTGGTAGGAAGCTGATGTATTATATAATTTCATCAACCTTCACACATTATTAAATTTTTAAAAACTTTGTATACCTTCAATAAGAATTAAATCCACCCTAAAAGCAGGAGAGGGAAAAAGAACTAACTTGCAGAATGGGCATATAAAGAACACATAGGAAGAGGTACAGAAATAGAAATGTGGGACGCCTGGGTGGCTCAGTTGGTTGAGCGACTGCCTTCGGCTCAGGTCATGATCCTGGAGACCTGGGATCGAGTCCCACATCGGGCTTCCTGCTCGGCGACAGGCCTGCTTCTCCCTCTCTCACTCCCCCTGCTTGTGTTCCCTCTCTGGCTGTGTTTCTCTCTGTCAAATAAATAAAATCTTTAAAAAAAAAAAAAAAAAAAAGAAATAGAAATGTTAGGAGGGTACTAAGCTAGGGATAGAAATTAGAAATACAGGGTAGAGAGAGTTTTCTATGGGTATGCTGAAACTTGCTCACAACTTAGTTTTCTATGAATTCATTAATTTGAGCCTTTATGGAATCCCCATTTTGCAACCAGTACCGCTACTCGGGCTGCCCTAGGCTGCCCCAGGCTGCAGAGGAAACTGAGTAAGGACCGATCTTCCCTGAGTGTCGGCAAGGTGCTCGTTTGCACACCACAGCCAGACGCGCGAGCCCCACACGGTGAAGCAGACGTCCTCACTCCACAGACACGAAGACGTATCACAGAAGAGCTATCCGAACGAGATCAGAGTCTGTACGTTTATTATGGACAGAGTTCCGTATAACGGAGCTCAACTGCCTAGTTCCAAAGCCCATGTTAGCGACACAGTGAAATGCAGCCTGGAGAAGCCTGAAAATTCAAACTACAGTCCTTCATTTCAGCTCCCTTCTCCTTAAGAAAAAGGCGGTGGGTGGGGGCAGATTAAGAGAGTAGAGTAGGGGTAGAGAGGACTTCTCTTTTGGTCCACAGTGTGAGGACCTCAGCTGCTGCCCTGTCCTAAGAAGAAGTAAAAAGCTGAACAAACTGAAAGATTAACAAATAAATCTCTTAGATGTTTCAGAGTAGTAAGGGCACAGGGCAAACCACTGCCCCAAAATTTAGAGTCAGCTAGGCAGATACAGAGAATCATAATGTACTGGTGCTGAATCCCCGTGGAAATCTACACTGGGGCAGAAAAACATGAACCGTAATGAGAAAACGGATGGAAGCTCACTATGTAAGTCTGAGAGGTAAAATCCCGGGGCCCCTCGTACAGCCCCCACCTCCACTTCCCACACACAATCTTATGAGCCTTATCTCCGGGAGCTCAAGAAAATGTTCACAGTCGAGAACAGAGAAAAGTCCCCTCCTGCTGCCTACAGTGAGTATAAGAGAAATAACGATTTTAAAATATGCCTAAACACTCTGTTCTTGGGAAAAACTATTTTACCAGTGCCTACATATTAGTGTTTCCTTTCTTTCTTTCTTTCTTTCTTTCTTTCCTTCTTTCTTTCTTTCTTTCTTTCTTTCTTTTTCTTTTTTTTTTTTGGTTTTTTAATTTATTCGTTTGAGAGAGAATGAGCATGTGTGAGCCAGAGCAGGAGCAGGGGGGAGGTCGAAGGGAAAGACGAGGAGCAGGCTCCTCACGGAGCAGGGAAGCTCGATGCAGGGCTTGATCCCAGGACCCTGACCTGAGCCAAGGGCAGCTGATGAACGGACAGAACCACCCGGGCGCCCTCATATTAGCATCTTCAATCAGAGCCTAACAGACTTGGCAGGAGGCAAATGTCTAACTCCAACCCCCTCTAGCCATTCCGTCTCATCTAGGACGGGGGAAGAAAGGAGGAGGAGGCCAACTGAGAGGCACTGGTAGGGCTCACAGCCCAGCAGCACATGCTCCCCATCCCAGCACTCAGAATGCGCGTCCCCCTCCTCACACCTCACACTAACATAGTAATGGCCCCGTTATAAGAAAAGGCTGTGAGCGTACTAAACGGCAAAATAGCGTGTGAAGAGGCAAAACAAATATCAGAACTAGAGTCAGATATGTTAGCAGAAATGTTAGCATTCATTAGACCAAAACTTTGTGGGGTTCTTTTTGTTTTCTGTTTTTTTCATTTGAGCTAAGAGCTCAAAAGGAAAAGTAGATAACATGCAGGATGAGTAATGTAAGTAAAGATGGAAATTCTAGAAGGAATGACAAATGCTTGATATAAAAAAACACTGTTAAAGAAATGAAGAATGTCTTGGAAGGCTCATTAATAAACTGGACATGCTGAACAAAGAGACTTAAATGTTTAAAGAAACTTCCAAAGCAGAGAGAGACATAGAGAGAGAGAAAAAAAAAAAAAGACTAAGAACAAACAAACAAAAACCAGAACATCTAAGAATTGTGGGACAACTAGAAAAGGAAGGAAAAGAAGAAATAAGCAAGAACTGAAGCAGTAATGACTGGGAATCTTCCCACATTAATATCAGGCACCCAACCACAGATCTAGAAAATTCAGAACCAAGTAGAGGAAGTGCAAGGAAAACTATACCTACACATTACACATCCAAGCTGCAGGAAATCAAAGATAAAGAAATATTGGAAGAAATCAGAGGAAAAACACCTTACCTATAGAGAACAGACATGAGCATTTCAACCAGCTTCTCCTCAGAAAGTATGCAAATAAATAAATAAATAAATAAATAAATAAATAAATAAGAGTAGACTGAAATATTTAAAGTATTTCATACTTTAAATGGAAATACTGTGATCAATCTAGTTTCCTATAACCTGCGAAATTCTCCTTCAAAAGTCCAGAAGAAATAAAGACTTTCTCACACTGAGGAGAATTTATTGCCCGTAGACACACCTTGTAAGAAATGTTAAAATTTCTTCAGGGAGACAAAAATGATATAGTCAAAAACTGGGATATACACAAAAAAAGAGCATCACAGAAGGAATAAGGGAACGGAAAATAAAAACTTATTTTTCTTATTCTTAACCAAGCTAATATAATAACGGCTTCTTCAAATGATATCAGCAACAATGTATTCAATTGTATTCAATGTATCCGTATGCTGACATAAATGTTTCCTTGTGTATGAGTGGAATGAAG
>PITA01035658.1:0-10290 GCA_004023965.1 Spilogale gracilis | reverse complement strand
AATTTTTTAAGGAATCTCCACACTGTTTTCCAAAGCGGCTGCACCAGTTTACATTCCCACCAACAGTGTAAGAGGGTTCCCCTTTCTCCGCAGCCTCTCCAACACTTGTTTCCTGTCTTGTTAATTTTGGCCATTCTGACTGGTGTAAGGTGGTATCTCAGTGTGGTTTTGATTTGAATTTCCCTGATAGCTAGTGATGATGAACATTTTTTCATGTGTCTGTTGGCCGTTTGTATATCTTCTATGGAGATGTGCCTCTTCGTGTCTCTTGCCCATTTTTTGATGTGTTCATCTTCTTTTACCAGGACCTTAGAAATGAAGCAAATGTAACAAAGTATTTTCTTATTCTCTCTCTTTTTGAAAATAGAAATGGAGGGGAAGATGAAGTATTAAAAGTGGCAGCGATGCGGCAGACTCTAGGAGAACCATGGCTACATCCGGTGACTGCCCCCGAGGTGAACTGCAGGTAATGTCGGTTCTGGTGTGTATGAACCTGTGTGTGAGGACTGTGGACGTTGCAGAGAACACGGCTCAGCCACTGCCGTGGGCTGTGCGGTTGGAGGAAATGCGGTGTCCCTAAGGGTTACACGTGACATTCTGCACTGGGCTGTGTGCCTCCTGCCATGACTCCACCTTTGGCACCTGGGCTGTGAAGCTAGCACATTGTTTTAGTTGTTTGATGAAGTCCCAGGCGTAATGTGTTAAATCCAGGCTGGACACATGAGAAAATGATTTATTTCTTCATACTCTTTTTCTGCCTGGGACACAACATCTAGTTTCATTCAAGCTATTATTAAAAAAAAATTACTCTAAATTTCAAGGAATGTTGATTATATAAAATTAAAAGCCAGATGAATATGCTAACAAATAATGTTTTTTAAAAAATCAAATGTTTTCGTATCTGTGATGTCAATTTTAACATTTCTTATTTTCTCTGTCCTTCCAGTGGTTATGTAATTTAATTGGGTTTTTATATTAGTAATTTGATTCATAGTTGGGTCATTTCATTAATGTGTTTCTTAAAATTAATCATAAAACTTCTAAATTCTGTGGATTCTCTGTTCTTTTGAGAAATGTAAAAAATACAAGAACGTTTACAGAATAATATTATAAACATCAAGTCTATACCACAGAGAAGTGACAACTTGTTAACATTTTGTTGTTAACAAAATGTATATGTACATATGTATACATAGATGTATGCATTCCGAAGGGAACTGTAGGTACAGTTTGTTCCCTAACCTCAGCCCCTTTCTTCTTCCTGTTTCCGCAGGCAAATACTGTGAATTATGAATTGATCTTTGCGCTTCTGCACCACTTTTTATGCTTTTATACCTAATATAGGCATCTTTGAACAGTATATGATGCTGTTTGTGTGTACTTTTTAGAATTTGTCCAAGTGGCATCGTATTCTGTGTCATCTGCAACTTGCTTTTTCAGAATGTTACCTCAGAGGGTTTGCCTTTGATGTGTGTGTAGAGCTAGTGCAGTCCTATGGGACGCTTCTGTAGCGGGCTCCCGGTGCGACCGCCACGCTTGTGTGCAGGTCTGCCGCAGTCTTACTAGTACAGATGGTGTGCACCACATTTTATTTATTTCCCTTTGTTGGCCACTTACTGTTATTTCCGGCTTTCCTCTATTTCAGAGTGCTGAAGTGAAGATTCTTCTGCACATCTCGAGCACATGCGCTGCAGGGTGCTTCCCAATAGTGGCATTGTGCGGTGCCAGGGGTTGGCATAGCTTTAGTTTTACTAGATCATGAGCAATTGTTCTCTGGTGTACGGGTCTGCCAGTGGACCACAGAGTACTTTCAATGCCTGAGAGCATCAGACTCTTCTTTTTCTAAGTATTTAAATTTAATTTCGTTAACATATACTGTCCTGTTGGTTTCAGAGGGAGAGTTCAGTTATTCCCCGGTTGCATGTAACACCCAGGGCTCATTATGTCACGTGCCCTCCTTAGTGCCCATCCCCCAGCTCCCCCATCCTGCCGCTAGCTTCCCCTCCAGCAGCCCTCAGTTTGTTTCCTAGAGTTAAGAGGCTCTCATGGTTTGCCTCCCTCTGTTTTTATTGTATTTTACTCTTATTTCCCTTCCCCTATGTTCATCTGTTTTATTTCTTAAATTCCACATATGAGTGACATCATATGGTATTTGTCTTTCTTTGAGTGACTTACTTCACTCAGCATAATATCCTCTAGTTCCATCCACTTTGTTGCAAATGGTAAGATTTTATTCTTTTTGATGGTAATATTCCACTGTATATATATTTCCTTGTAATATATATTCCATTGAGTATAGGAACCACATCTTCTCTGTCCATTCATCTGTCGGTGGACATCTGGGCTCTTCCCACAGTGTGGCTGTTGTGGACGTTGCTGCTGTGAGCATTGGAGGGCAGGGACCCCTTGGGGTCACTCCATGTGTATCTTTGGGGTAAATACCCAGTAGTGCACTTGCTGGGTCATAGGGCAGGAGAACATCAGACTCTTCAAATTTGCTCAGTCTGATGACTTAGAAATGGTATCTTGTTATTTTACTTTTCTCAGTTACTGTGAGTTAGGGTAGTATTTAAATAATACTTGTGTTTATCCTATTGTGTTCATCATTACAGAAGAGATGCCTGATACAGGTTGTGTTCTGTTTCTCCTTTCCTCTTGATCCAGTTTTTAAAAAGATTTTATTTATTCATTTGAGAGTGAGTGAGTGAGAGAGAGCATTAGAGGGGAGAGGGTCAGAGGGAGAAGCAGACTCCCCGCCGAGCAGGGAGCCCGATGTGGGACTCGGTCCCGGGTCTCCAGAGTCATGACCTGAGCCAAAGGCAGTCGCTTAACCAACTGAGCCACCTAGGTGCCCCCCTCTTGATCCATTTTTTAAGGAGTTTTACTACTTTTATATTTTCAACTGGTTTTGTCTTCGTTGACTTTCTCTTTGTTCATCTGCTTTCTATTTTATTGATTTCTGCTTTTAGCTCTATTTCTTTTATTCTCTGGGTTTAATTTTCTTTTTTTGTAGCATCTTGTGATAGAAGTTTGCAACACTGACTTAAACTTTTCTTCTCTAATATATGTTTTTAAAGCCATGATTTTTCCTCTGATCATCAGTTTGCTGTGTCTTACACACTTAAATACATTGTATTTTCATTGTTCAGTTGACATATACTTTGTAATATGTCACAGTGGAAATCAGAAAATGTCTGGGCTATTCAGAAGTGCGCTGCCTATTTCTGAGATTTAGGGATTTTTATTTATCTTTTTGTTTTTTAATTTTGGTTTATGTTTGGTCAGAAAATATACTTTGTAAAATTTCAGTCTTTAGAAATTTATTCAGGCCTGCTTTGTGGCCTCGTCAGGTGGGCTGTTGTGGTGAGTGTCTCCCATGGACCCACAATGAATCCATTTTCTGTGGTTGGTCGCTAAATGTCAGTAAGGTCAAATGTGTTATTAGTATTGTTCAAATATTTGTGTCCTTTCTGCCGTATTGCCTGTTTGTTGCGTAATTACGGAGAGATACGAGCTTTAAAAATTTCCGTTATGGGTGTGCCTGGTCACTCGTTGAGTTAAGTGACTCTTGGTTTTGGCTCAGGTCATGATCTCAGCGTTGTGCTCGGGACTCCCTTCCTCTGCCCCTCCCCGCCCTCTCCCCGACACCTGCTCTCTCTATCTCTAAAATAAATAAATAATTTTTTAACAATATTTCCACTCTGTGGATTTGTTTATTTTTTTAAATTTCCTTTTGAATCTTTCATTTTTTGCCTCATATATTTTGAATCTGTTATTTGGCATATGCATTTAGGGAAGTTTTTACTTTGTAGACTTTTATTCCTGGGCAATCTCTTTTTACCTAGTAATATTTCTTGTGTTGCATCTGTTTTGTCTTCTGTTAATACGGCTGCGCTGCCCGCTTGGTACAGAGACACCTATATTTGGAATCAAAGACCTTATATTTAAAATATTTCTCTTGTAAAGAGCCTATAGATACATCCTTTTTTTTTTTTTTTCCTGTCAGGTAATTTTTGCTCTTTAATTGGAGTATTTAGTCCATTAACATTTAACATAGTGACTGATGTGATTGAGTTGAACATCTGCTGTTTGTTTTCTGTTTCTTCTTGGTACCTTTCTCCAGTCTTGCCTCCTTTTGGATTAATGAAATATGGCTTATAATTCCACATTATCTCCTCTGTTAGCTTTTCACCTGTATCTTTTACTAATATTTTAGTGGTTACCAAAAAATTGTGATATGCACCCTTAACCTATCCCAGTCATTTTGACCCCTTCATAGTGTAAGATTTCTCCACATTAGTTCCACTTACTGGCCCCCATTTTTGTGCTGTTTGTGCTATTGTTGTAACATTTCTTATTTTTATATATGCCATAAACCCCACAGTAAATAACTGTTGTCTCCTCATACTATTTTTTTAAAAGATTTTATTTATTTATTTGACAGAGAGAAACACAGCCAGAGAGGGAACACCAGCAGGGGGAGTGAGAGAGGGAGAAGCAGGCTTCCCGCCGAGCAGGGAGCCCGATGTGGGGCTCGATCCCGGGACTCCAGGATTGTGACCTGAGCCGAAGGCAGAGGCTTAACGACTGAGCCACCCAAGTGCCCCAGTCTCCTCATACTATTAAAAGTCTTTCTTACAGGGGCGACTGGGTGGCTCAGTTGGTTAAGCGACTGCCTTCGGCTCAGGTCACAATCCTGGAGACCCGGGATCGAGCCCCACATCGGGCTCCCTGCTCGGCGGGAAGCCTGCTTCTCCCTCTCTCACTCCCCCTGCTGGTGTTCCCTCTCTGGCTGTGTTTCTGTCAAATAAATAAATAAAATCTTAAGAAAAAAAAGTCTTTTTTTCAGAGTATAAGAAATAGTCTTGTTTCCCCCATCTTTACTTTTTCTGGCGTCTCTATGTCTGTCACTCTTGCAAAAACTAAAGACCATAATGATGCCTGGTGCTGTGGGTACCCCTCAGAGGGCACCCTCTGCTTCACTGGTGAGGTGTCGAGTGCCACGCCCTTGATGGAAATCATCTCGCAAATGTGTGAATGAAAACCAGGCTTATTTTTCAGCCCTGGTTATCTGTCTCCTAGAAAGAAAATGTCATTACATAAGGATAAATGTGTATGAATGTTGTGACCCCACTGTGGTGGGAAACGACACCAGGAGAAAGTCCATTAATCAGGAAGAATCAGGAAGAATTCCTACTGTGGAATAGTATACAGTTGTTGAAATTTATAAATTAGAGTTCTAAGAATTGGGGAGTTTTTCACAACGTATTATATGATTAAAAAAGGCAAAATAAAAAAAAGGTTTGTGACATCCTTCACAAAAAACTATGTCAAAAGAACAACTGTGCATGTGTGTGAGTGCGTGTGTGCATGGGCGTGCGTGACCCGAGTGTGGAGAAGGCAGGGAAAGGTGTACTGCAGGTGAGGACGGGTGGTGGTGAGAGGGGGAAGATGTGGCTAGAGCACAGGGGATGGAAAAAGAAGATGATGCTGCACAAAAGGAATCACATTAACTGTAGTAGGAAAATGTGCGAAGGACACAAATAGGCAACTAACCTAAAAGGTGACCAGTGAGTACTTGAAAAACGTGTCTGCCTTCACTAATAGTTACAAACGAATGGAACTAACAAAGACAGGCGGTGTTTCTGCATCAGCTCGGCCAAGGTCTGCATGCCGACACAGGCCCACTGTTGGTCGGGGTGTGGGAGAATCATTCAGTTACTTGCATGTAGGTCTGAGGGACCACCTTTCTGGAGGGTGTTTGGTGATGATATCAAAAGTTATAAAAATACATGGCATCTTAATCTGCCAATTTCCCATTTGGAAGTTTATCCTAAGAAAATTGTCATGGTTAGACAAAATGATACATGTTTAAGAAAGTTTGTGTTAGGGGCACCTGGGTGGCTCAGTTGGTTAACTGCCTTCGGCTCAGGTCATGATCCTGGAGAGCCAGGATCGAATCCCACATCGGGCTCCTTGCTCGGGGGAAGCCTGCTTCTCCCTCTCTCACTCCCCCTGCTGGTGTTCCCTCTCTGGCTGTGTTTCTCTCTGTCAAATAAATAAATAAAATATATATATATTTTTATTTATTTATTTATTTATTTTTATTGTTAACATGTTTATTGAAGGGAAAATAAGAGCATTATTCTTGGAGCATTGTGATTATTTTTTGCTGTATAATGAAGTTCCATGCCTTTGCCCACAAAATCCATGAACAGTATCAAAAACTATTTTCTCACCTAGTCAATTTACAAAGTATACACTATGTGTTAACTAAATGTATATATTTTTTTTTAAAAAGAAAGTTCGTGTTAACATAATTTGTGATAGTACAAACTGGAAACAGTGTAAGGGTACAGAACTGGGAGAAGTGATAAATAAGTTACGGTAATTCATAGACTGGAATACCATCAGATGTTAGGAATGTAGTATTTAGAAATAATTTAACAAGGAAGAAAAATGTTCAGAATTTAATAAGTGGGTGTTATACGCAACTAATAAATCATTGAACATTACATCAAAAACTAATGATGTATTATATGTTGGCTTATTGAAGTTAATGAAAAAAAGAATTTAATAAGTGGGAAACATATTACAAGGGAGAATTTCATGATCCCAGTAAACACCCTGTAAGCACACCCTATACATACAATTAAAAAGAGGCCTGGGGGCACTTCCATGGCTCAGTTGAGCATTCGACCTTGGGTTTTGGCTCAGGTCGTGCTCTCAGGGTTGTGAGATCAAGCCCCATGTCAGGCTTGTGCTGAGCAGGGAGTTGGCTTGAAATTCTCTCTCTCCCTTTCCCTCTCCCCCTCTCCCATATAGGAGCGCTCTTTCTCCCTGTCAAAATAAGTAAATCTTAAAAAAATAAAGCCAGAAGGACGCCTGGGTGGTTCATCAGTTAAGTGTCTGCTTTCGGCTCAGGTCATAATCCCAGGGTCCTGGTATCGAGTCCCATCTTGGGTTCCTTGCTCAGTGGTGAATCTGCTTCTCCCTCTGCCTGCCCTGCCTGCCACTTCTCCTGCGTATATTCTCTCTCTCTGATAAATAAATAAAATCTTGAAAAAAAAAATAAAGCCTGAAAAAAAATATAAATGTTAGTGTGTTACCCATCATCATTTCTGACTAGGGGCAAGATTACAGATAGTTTTGATTTTCCTCTGTGTACACTTGTGCCTCACACATTTTCCAAAGAAGATGAATTATGTTTATGTTTAGGACACTTTGTTAGAAATGTATAATTGGGACGGAGTTGCCTCCCTGAACTGGAACATGGGCTTGGAGGTTCTGTCACCCACAATGGACGTCTTCCAGACAAGCCTGTTCCGGTAGGAAGTAGAGACTGGGCAGTGTGTGCTCTTGGGCTCCCCTTTGCTTCCCGAGCAGGCTGTGTGAGCAGCAGTGCGTCCAAGTCAGGCCATGAGGGTTGTACCCGGTCACCGGCACCTTCCAGAAGCCCGCCCAGCTCTGTCCTTGGGTCTGACAAGGTACTGAGAGTGTGAGACCTAGAAACAGGTCTTTTATCTCATTCAGAAGAAAGTTGTTGGTGATCAGGGTTAGTCACCAAGTAGACACTAAAAGTGCCTCTTTCTTAATTATTTGATGTTCTTCTTAGGATGCCAATAATTTTGTACTAGAGACAAAAAGTAAAGGCAGAGTGAGGATGAGATCCTCTGATCCTGCTCGTGAAGATGACCCCAATTTTATGATTAAACCAGGTCACATGGATCTTCATTTGAAACCATCCTAATAACCAAAGGCTACAGGTTATTAGGATGGACAGAGGGAGAAGCGCCATAGTCATCCCCTGTTCTTTCCTTGGCTTTAAGCAGGAGGGAGAAGATCATGTGCAGTGTGGTGACCAGGAGCAGCTCCAGGAGGGGGTGCACCCAGAGGAGTTCGTGGCCATTGCAGACTATTCGGCCACTGACCAGACGCAGGTAACCCTATGCACGTGCTCACATGCAGGGGCCTTAGGCCCATGCTTCATGGATTTGGCTGAATGTCATGCTAAATGACAGAATTCAATAAAATTTTGAAGAAGTCAAAACAAGGAAATGGGAAGTAGGGTAATTCGGGGAAAGAAATGAAACATGAGAAACTCTGGACTCAGAAACAAACTGAGGGTCTTGGAGGGAGGGGTGGGGGGATGGGAGAACCTGGTGGTGGGTACTGAGGGAACCTATTGCATGGAGCACTGGGAACACTGAAAAAATAAAATTAAAAAGAAAAAAAAGTATTCAGATGTTTAGAGCCAAATGAGACCTGTGAGTGACCTTTCTCCCAGTCTAACAAATTCTGATGCCAACCCTTAGGTGAAAGATTCCTGGGTAAGGAATGGGGGAAGGAAGCACCTGTTGCGTTTTCTTTCTGTAAACCTTGTTTTAGAACCTATTCTAGTTAATGAAAATGAAGGCTCTAAAATAAAAATACTGACTTGAGGAGCACCTGGGTGGCTCAGATGGTTAAGCATCTGCCTCTTGATTTCAGCTCAGGTCAGGATCTCAGGGTTGTGAGGTCAAGTTCCACATTGGGTTCCATGCTTAGTGCTCAGTGGGGAGTCAGCTAGAGGTTCCCACTCCCTCTTCCTCTGCCCTTCCCTCCTGGGTGCGCGCGCGCGCACGCATACACACACACACACAGTCTTTCTCCCAAATAAATAAATAAATCTTTAAAAAAGATACCGACTTAAGTGTAGCTTTTTCTACTCCAGTAAGTGAGTTACCACATAGCTGAATTACAGTGAAGGGACTGGGAAGAAATTCTGTCTTAAGTTGTTCAAAAATGTTTAATCTTTCCTTTTAAAAAATATCAATTAGGGGGCGCTTGGGTGGCTCAGTCATTAAGCGTCTGCCTTCCGCTCAGGTCATGATCCTGGAGTTCCAGGATCGAGACCCACATTGGGCTCCCCTCTGCAGGAAGCCTGCTTCTCCCTCTCTCACTCTCCCTGCTTATGTTGCCTCTCTGTGTTTCTCTCTGTCTAATAAATAAAATCTTAAAAAAAAATATCAATTAAGCTGTGCTTTCTTTCACGTAGATGTTCCATAGAAGTTTGTAAATGTTGGTATCATGTTCAGAAATTGTGAGTTTGTATAATTACTCATGGAGTCCTTTTTGAAATTGCTGATTTGGGCCCCAGTGACAGAGGACTTATCACTGGGCCACAACTGGAATACCAACTATAGTAGGTTTTTCTTGAATCTTGACTTCTTTGTGTGTTTTTTTCCAGCTCAGCTTTTTGAGAGGAGAAAAAATTCTTGTCCTGAGACAGACAACTGCTGATTGGTGGTGGGGTGAGCGTGCAGGCTTTTGTGGGTACATACCTGCCAACCACCTTGGGAAGCACCTGGAGGAGTCTGATCCTGAAGACACGTGGCAGGATGAGGAGTACTTCGGCAGCTACGGAACCCTGGTGCGTCTGGAGCCAGTGAGGTGGCGATGTCCCCCCTCCGCTTTCCAGTTAGCTTCTGCTGGGCTGCTCTGGCTTCGCGGCTTAGAGCAGGCTTTGTAGGCTGTTTCCTTGGCTGAACAGGCCGTGTGGCCCCTGAGCTCTGCCGCTGTAGTGCAAGAGTGGCCATAAAACCATGAAGAAATGTGCATGGCATGTTCTTTGGATTTTTAAAAACTATTAAAAAATGTAAAAGACATTCTTAGCTTGCAGGCCCTGCAAGAGCAGGTGGTGGCTTAGAGATGTTACCCGAGCAATGAGAATACGAACTTTTCTCAGCATTTAAAAAATACTAAGAAAATCTGTTTTAAAAATAAAGTACAAAAATGTTGCACAAGCCAACAATAATACCTCTAAATAAGTATCTTACTAGTTTTTTGGACTTTTTTCCAGTTTGGATAAAGACCTATAATCTTACGGCCCAGACAGTCCCTGTGTATATCTTACAGCGAGATAAAAACAGATGCATGCAGAATAAACATTGAGACCTGATGTTGAGTGAAAGAAGCAAGACATCAAGGAATAACTTTTGATTCAGGCCTATAAAGTTAAGAAGCAGTGTTGAAAGATGTTTATGAAGGGAAGTGATGAGGGAGCTGGTCCCTACGAGAACCAGGTTGGTGGTCGCTATCACCGGGAGTCAGTGACGGTATTCAGGAATAGCACAGGCACCGCAGTCCAGGACAGGCACCCGGCGGGAACCAAAGGCCAGTCCGGGACCGGCTGAGGCTCTTCCTAGAGGCGGGCGGGGCTGTGTGGGATGAAGGCCCTTCGGAGGGTGGCAGGGCTCCTGGTTGGCGGAGCGTGGTGGGGCGCAGGAGGGTTGCGGGGCTCCTCATTGG
>PITA01035657.1:0-10317 GCA_004023965.1 Spilogale gracilis | reverse complement strand
GGGACGCCTGGGTGGCTCAGTTGGTTAAGCCACTGCCTTCGGCTCAGGTCATGATCCCGGAGACCCGGGATCGAGTCCCACATCGGGCTCCCTGCTCGGTGGGAAGCCTGCTTCTCCCTCTCTCGCTCCCCCTGCTTGTGTTCCCTCTCTCGCTGTGTTTCTCTCTGTCAAATAAATAAAATCTTTAAAAAAAAAAAAAAAAGAAAAGTTTGAGACTTGAGGGACCCAGAAAGTTTCCCAATGGCCCTGCTGATATCCCTGCAGTCCCACTGGTACCGTCTTTGAACTAAGGCACTGTACCTCTCAATGTTCAGAACTGTACCCTGAGCACTCATCAAGGAAATGGCCTCATGTGCGTGATTTTAAGGAATATTCAAAGAAGCAGGGCTTTGTTCTGAATAAGACAATGTCAGAAAGTGGAAGTAAATTCTATCAGAGGGAATCTTCGTATCTCTGATCTAGAAGATGGGAGGAAAGGAGGGGAGACTAAAGCTCTCACCAGTTAAACAGCAGCAACCACTTGTATTAGACCAATTAGATGTTTGGTCATTTTTGTGGTTTGGCCAATGATGTTTGGTCTGTGTTCTGACATGACTAAGGGATGAACGGTCTTGTTTGTGGTCATGCTCTGACTCAGCTCACAAGCTGGTCTTCTCTGATGTTGATGATCTGTGAGAGCATCTGTGCTCAACAACAGAACACCACAGCCCAGCTCTGGGGCCCAGGTCAGCTCCTGGCTCTAGGGTGTTGCTTTTCTCTTTCTCACTATTGGCCTTTAATAATGGGACTGATAGTGTTCAAGATCATTTCTCAGTTTAGAGAACCAAAGGGATGGGTCCTAAAACAGGTAAGCATTGGCAGAGGAGGAATCCCTTGATCTGTAGGAAGGTATGCGAGACATTCAGGTGGGGTGCGAACAGCCCATGTGAGTTAAATGGCCCCAGTCATGACATCACTGTATAGCCCTTGGTAGACATGACTGTGGTTTTGAATTATCAAGGGAAGGTGAGTTGTTGTTGTTGTTCTCCTTCTTTTACTTCCCCTTTCCTTTCCTCTCTCCCTTCCCCTCCCTCCCCTTCTTGTCCTTCTTTTTCTAGTTAATCTCTGTACCCAACATGGGGTTCAAACACACAACCCCAAGATCAAGAATTTCATGCTCTTCTGACTGAGCCAGTCACGTGCTCCCTGGTTGAGTTCTTTTAAAGAAGGTAGTTAGGTACTCTTTTTTTGACAAAAAAAGAGTAATCTTTGAATCTTTAAATATATATAATTTTTAAAATTGTATTTATTAAAAATTTTTTTCATTTATTTGAGAGAGAACATAAAAATAAAAAACACAAAAAATAAAATAAAGAAGGTAGTTAAAAAGCAATCTATTTTAGAATTATGATTGTAAAAATTATTAAAATATTTTGGGGGAAAAATATTCAGCCTTGGAGTAGATGTAGCCCCCTAGATTTCAGCCTTCCCATTCCAGTGGGAAAGGCCTGACTAACCTTCTGGGGGATCCCTGGTAGATCAGGGCCTCTGGGCTTTCTTTGCACACAACTCCTGGTCCAACGAGGGAAGCAGTTGCTGCTGTTGAGGAGCCCCTGATGGATCCAGACAGATATGCCGGGCTGGTGGAGAAAGGACACAGCCCAACAGGAGAGGCACAGGCCTTGCTTGCTTGCTCTGGGGGTCCGTGACTATGGCTCAACCTTCAGCCTTGGTGGTGTGGGACACAGGAGGCAGAGCTCAGGTTGGCCTTTGACTACCAGCCAAATCATATGGCTTACAAAGCCTCTTTTCTACCAAATGTCATAATGAGGGGGAGATCCTCTTGGGCAAAACAGCAAAGAGTAGCTTCACATTGAACTTCTAGGAGGGGCACAGCCAGGTGATAAGCTAGCCATTAAATAGCTTAAGAACCTAAGACATTGTCTTGGAAAAAAAAGTCCATAGTTCAGTGATTGGGGAATGTTGGTGTGAGCATGGACAAAAGGGGAAAGATCGAGGCACGTAAAGCTAATACAAAAGTGAACACTTATCAAGGATTTCCTATGTGCTATTTTCCACATGCTGTTGCTGTCCTCACAACCATGAAATAGGTATCACCATGTCCTTCACTTTACAGAACAGGAAACTGAGGCACAAGGAGGTGAGGTAACTTTCCCAAGTTCTAGTGATTTGAGTCTGAGCCATCGGGTCCCAGAGTCTTGTTCTGTCTCCCTTACACTAGAACAACCTCTTGCTAAATCATGGACAGTGGTGTGGATTCTGATCAGGCAGCACCTGTAACCCTATGGGTTCCCCAGACAAAGGCGGAATCTGTAGATGGATTCTAAGATTTATGGGCCAAAGCAAAATAACCAGAATAGACAAAACAAATTTGAACAAGAAAAATGCTGGAGAGAACACAGCTTCTGATTTCCAATTTTTATCATAAGCTATAGGAGTTAAGCTATAGCTTTATCATAAGCTATAGGAGTCTTCTGGTATCAGAAGAAGGAGACCCATGTAGACCAGTAGAATAGTCTAGGAGGAGATCCACATTTATATGGTCAGTTGATTTTTGACAAAGATGCAAAGGTAATTCAATGGAAAAAGTGTAGGCTTCTCAAGGAATAGTGCCGGAACAATTAGATATCCATATGCAAAAAAAATGAGCCTCGATCTACACTTGGTACCCTATAAAAAATGGGCTCAAACAATCGCCCAACTGTGGAAAGAGCCAAGCTGCCCTTCAAGAGATGAATGGATAAAGAAGATGTGGTACATATATACAGTGGAATACTACACCTCCATCAGAAAGAATGGATATCCAACTTTTGTAGCAACATGGACTGGATTGGAAGAGATTATGCTGAGTGAAATGAGCCAAGTAGAGAAAGTCAAGTATCACATGGTTTCACTTACTTGTGGTGCATAAGGGGTAAAATAGAGGACAGTAGAAGAAGGAAAGGAAATGGGAAGTAGGGTAATTGGGGAGAGAAATGAAACATGAGAGACTTTGGACACAGAAACAAACTGAGGGACTTGGAGGGGAGAGGGTGAGGGGATGGGAGAGCCTAGTGGTGGGTACTGAGGGCACGTATTGCATGGAGCACTGGGTGTGGCGCATAAACAATGAATCTTGGAACATGAAAAAATAAAATAAATTTTAAAGTAAAAAAAATGGGCTCGAACAGATAACAGACATAGACATAAATATAAAACTTCTAGGAGGAAATACTGTGGATTTGGGTTACTCTGAGATTTCTGAGATACAATGTGAAAAGCGTAACCCTTAAAAGGAAAATATTGGGGCACCTGGATGGCTCAGTTGGTTGAGCGACTGCCTTTGGCTCAGGTCATGATCCCGGAGACCCAGGATGGAGTCCCACATTGGGCTCCCTGCTCTGCAGGAAGCCTGCTTCTCCCTCTCTCACTCCCCCTGCTTGTGTTCCCTCTCTAGCTGTGTTTCTCACTGTCAAATAAATAAAATCTTAAAGAAAAAAAAAAAGGAAAATATTGGGCTTCATCAAAATTAAGAATTTCCTTTATTCTAAAGATACTATTAAAAGAATAAAAAGACTAGGGGCGCCTGGGTGGCTCAGTTGGTTAAGCTACTGCCTTCAGCTCAGGTCATGATCCTGGAGACCTGGGATGGAGCCCCACATCGGGCTCCCTGCTCAGCAGGAGGCCGGCTTCTCCCTCTCTCACTCCCCCTGCTTGTGTTCCCTCTCTAGCTGTGTTTCTCTCTGTCAAATAAATAAATAAAATCTGTAAAAAAAAATTAAAAAAAAAAAGAATACAAAGACCAGTCATGAAGTACAAGAGACTGTTTGCAAAATGTGTATCTGATAAAGGAATCCAGAATATGCAGAGACCTCACAAAACTCAGTAATAAAAAAACTATTTAATTTTTTAAAATGGGTATAGTATTTGAACAGACAATTTCCCAACGCCAATATTTGGATGGCAAAAAAGCACATGCAAAAAGGTTCAACATTCTTAGTCATCAGGGACATGCAGATTTAAATGTACAGTGAGATCCACTACACCCCAATTAAAATGGCTAAAACTAAAAACCCAAGCTCTGAAGATGCAAAACAACCAGAATGCTCGTACATTGCTGGTAGGAATGCAAAATGACATAGCCTTTTCAGAAAACAGTTTGGCAGTTTTGTACAAAGTTAAACATTTACCATACAACCCAAAAAACACACACCTAACTTTTTACCCAAGAGAAATGAGAATCTGCGTATAGCTGTTTTATTCACAGTTTCCAAAAACTAGAAATCAAAATACCCCTCTAATAGAGCATAAATAAATAAGAGGTGATGCATCCACACAACAAAAAAGTTACTCAGCAATAAAAAGGAATGAACTCTTGCTGTTTGGGAAAGCGTGGATGAATCTTAATTGCCTTATGCTAAGTGAAAGAAGCCAGACTCAAGGCAACATACTGTATGTTTCCATTTATATGACATTTGGGAAATGGCAAAACTACAGGGATGGAAAACAGATCAACAGTTGCCAGTGGCTGGGTTGGGGGAAAGGTTGACCACAAAGGGACATGGGATTTTTTTTTTGTGGCTGAAGCCACTGTTCTATATTTTGATTGTGACAAATGACTATAGTCAAAGCTCACAATACTAAACCCCAAAATAGTGAATTTTACTGTATGTAAATTATACCTTCATTTTTTAAAAGGAAGGAAGAAGGGAGGTTGCAACAGCTTGTGGTTATAGGGGAGCAAAATTTGCAATTCCAAAATGTGTCTTTTTGGCATATAAATTATTTTAGGCTGATTATTTAAAAAAAATACAGAAGACTTAAGAAGTTTTTCTTTTTGCCTATCCCCCAATTGCCTAAAAGATTTAGATGGAGGGCCTGCTCCAGGAAAGGAGCTATCACATAGATAACTATAGTGGATGGACTGGGGTGGTAGACAGGGAGGAACCTAGCAAAGTCTGTTACAGTTCCTTTATGTGGTCCATTGTTTCTGGATGGCACAGCAAACATCTGTTTATCAGACACTTATTCTTTTTCATGTTCTATGAATTGTCTTCCTTCCTTTTCAAGTCTCAGACCTCCACCCCCTCCTCCTTAGTTCTAGACAGCAGATAGGGCTCAACTGCCTGACTGCCTGTGTGGGCCTCATATCCTGAAGGAGCCCTCATGTGTACCATATGTAATTAAATTTTATTTTCTCCTGTTGACTTGTCTCATGTCAGTTTATTCTTAGATCAGCCAAAAGAATCCTGAAGGGTAGAGGAAAATTTTCTTCCCCATTATGGAGCACTGACCAGAGTTGGCAAATTCAATGAGCAATCTTTCAAGAATATGGGCTGGCATTCTTAAAAGCTCCATCAAGTATATATTTCCATGCCAGAGAAACCTTCCAAAATCCAGTGGTCGCTTATAACTTGAGGGTGACTGGACTCCCTGAGGCTCTGGTCCACATGGGGAAAGTGGTAAAGGCATAAGAATACAAGCCAGAGTCCAGCTCACAGTGCAAGCAGCCAGACCAGCAGACTCTCCTGTCTCCCTGCATTTCTCCAACCCATTCTGGTTTCTTTGGGTGATGCCTTCCTTTTCCAGGTGGCCTTGGGAGCTGTCAATTATGATGACATTTACTGATCCCACCCCCACCCCAGGAACAGACACATCAGCCAGGGTGATGCAGCCAACTATTCCTTTCTGCGGGCCACTATCATTCATTCAGGGAGGGCACATGACCCAGCCAAGGCCAGATAGCATCTTCCTGGAGACTACCAAACAGATGCCGGGAGAGAGAATTTCTCTCTTCATGAAGGTCACAAAATTGGGGATATTTAGAACCAAGACTACCAATGCTCATCTTGCCTGGAGAGAGGAAATGACAGAGCAGAGAGACGAGGCCAGGTCCCTGATAACATGCTCTTAGCCCCTGGATCCAGTCATGCAGGAAGCAAGAATCACCCCCTGAGCTTCCCAATTACTGAACCATTAAATATTCTCTCCTCTTGACTGCTTTCTCTCTACCTGAGAGTCTTCACTGACACACAGGTAAATATTGCCCCGTAGTCATGCACTTCTGAGAATTCCACTCACAGGAGTTCAGCCAACAGTAACTGACACCACTCTGTGCCAGACGCTGGGGACACAGGGTCCAGGAAGACACAGCTCTTGCCCTGGAGTAACTCGCAGTTTCATGGAGGAGACAGATAGCTCAGCATATGGTAAGGGTCAGATAGAGATTAGCTAATGTGAGAAGCCATTAGAACCCAGAAGCCTAGCACTCACCCCAGCCTGGGAATTCAAACAGAGCATCTTGGTGATGCTCACCAAGTTGAATGTTTAAGCATCACCTGGGTGGAAAGGGCAGAGGCAGGGCCTTTTGAGCAGATGCATGAGCACAGCTCTGGCAAGGTGGAACAGCATGATGCATGCAGAGAAGCACAAACCTTTGGGTTTTCCTGGAGGAGTGTCCAGCAAAATCTCTGTGTTGATGGAAATGTTCTATTTCCATGTTGTCCATTATGTACGCTCTAGCGATTAAGCACTTGAAATGTGGATAGTGCAACTGGGGAGCTAGATTTTTAATTTTATTTCATTTTAATTAAAAGTTAAAGAGCAGCATACAGCTTGTGGCTCCCATCCCGGACAGCACAGTGGCTCTAGGCAGTGCAATCAGGCAGGAGAGGTAAGACACAAAGCTGGGGGGCACTTGGGTGGCTCAGTCATTAAGCGTCTGCCTTTGGCTCAGGTCATGATCCTGGAGTCCAGGGATAGAGTCCTGCACCAGGCTCCCTGCTCAGCATGAAGCCTGCTTCTCCCTCTCTCACTCCCCCTGCTTTGTGTTCCCTCTCTAGCTGTGTTTCTGTCTGGCAAATAAATAAGTAAAATCTTTAAAAAAAAAAAAGGGGGAGAGAGAGAGAGAGACAAAGCTGGCCATAAGAGCTCAGTGAAGGGTCATGGAGGCCAGATGAAGGGTTGTAGACTTTAACCTGTAGGCAATAGGAAATCTTTGGAAGGTTGCAAACTGAAAAGTAACTTGGGCTTTGGCACTGGCCTTGGGGATTGGGGTGGAGCTGAGGAAGACTGGGGTTAGAAGCTGTAGCTTGAGGGAGAAGTTATGAGACTCTGAAATATGGCAAATGCAAAAAGACTACTGAGAAGGGCACTTATTCCAGAGGCTTTTAGAAGACAGAATCAGCCGGACAAGTAGTCTCTTGCCTTGAAAGTCTAGAATTGCATTTCCTTCTTGGGAAGGTTTACAAGAAAGATGGATTCTTGGGTGGTGGGCCTGGGAAAGGGTGCTGGGTCAGGGTCTGGGATAGGATGCTGAGGCAGATTCCTAGATTCCCAGCTTCCCCTTCCCTGCAAGGCAGGTTCTGTCAAGTCAAAGATGCAGGCTGAGGAAACATCATGCCCAGCTGTTGTTTCTCTTTAACTTGAAGGATCATGGCAGCTTTGAAAACTACTGAGTCAGATTGTAAATATTGACACCAATTTCCACATTACCAATTGCAGGAGTGGGAAGGATCCCCAAAAGACAGAAAGTCAGTTAAAGCTTTTGGTAATTAAAATAACACCTGAATAATATAGTAAAGTCAAAGTATCATTGAGAATCAGAGACTGCTCACTCATGGGGCTTTCTCAGGTAGAGTGGGTGGGGGGCAGGCTTCCCAGACAGGGCTTCAAGACAGGGCTGTAGCCTAGATTTTAGGGTGGGAATGGGAGCCTGGAGTCTAAATTTTGTTGTTTTGTTTTTTAGTAATCAAAGCGATCATCCTTTCTCTGAGATGTGCTGTTAAGATTCCATCCATCTCTGGTTTCCCATGATTCATTCATTCACTCATCAAATATTTATTGAGCAACTGCTATGTGCCAAGCCCTCTTCGGGAAGTTGGGACCACTGGGACCAAAACCATGAACCTTGTTTGAAGGAGCTCTGACTTTCATGGGACAATTATAATACCGTGAATAACATTCCCTGAGACGCATTATGTCTCAGGCACTCTGCTGGATGCATCTTATATGAACTTAATCTTTCTAAAACCCTATGAGGTAGAAACTATCATGATCACAATGTTCGGATGAGAAACTAAAACATGGAACCCCCTTTTTAAAAGGATTTTATTTACTTATATGTCAAAGTGAAGGAGAGAGAGAGAACACAAGCAGGGGGAGCAGGGGGCAGAGGGAGTAGCAGGCTCCCTGCTGAGCAAGGAGCCCAATGCAGAACTCGATCCCAGGACCCTGGGAGCTGGACCCAGGGATCCCATGACCCAAGCTGAAGGCAGACACCTAACCTACTGAACCACCCAGGTGTCCCTAAAACATGGAGGCCTTAAGTAACTTATCCAAGAATCTAGAACTCACTCAGTTAAATACTTAAACTTGAGTCCCAGCATAGCAAACTTCCTCTGTTGGGACTGAATATACAAATGGACAATGGCCAGACCACATAGAAACACAGGACTCTGACCCATTATCTACAGCATCCAGCCCAGGAAGCCAGCCCAGGAAGCCAGCTCAGGAAGCCAGCCCTGGAAGCCAGCTTGCTCTCTCTAAGTCAGACTTATAAGGAGCCAGACTGTCACCTCTAGCAAGCAGTAACGTAAGCCAAATAATACCCCTGATGAGTACCGCTGCCGAACAGCCAGAATGTGATTAATACCTAACAGCTTCCCTGCTTCCAACCTAGGACCCCCCCAGAGGAAGTCAAATATGGGACCCTAACTAGCCTCACAGCTTGCCCTCCATCTAGCAGCTCATCTTCAACCTCCTGTGCCCAGAGCCTCCAACCTGAGCCCATCCGAAGCCTCCCTTTCCCACGGCGACCCTTCCCCACTCCTCAGCCTGCCTCCGCGCTGCCCACCATCGGTGAGGGCGTCTGGCTTCCTTGTGTAGTTCCGCACTGCAAGGGGCCAGAGAGGATTTTCGCCTTTCTGGGCCGTTCCATCTCTGCACCAACTACTCAGTTCTCCGCCCCCCGCCCCAAACTACTCGTTTTGCTGTTAGTGTGTGAAAGCAGCCACAAACAATATGAACGGACGTTCCACAAAAACCTTATTTATTTATTTATTTATTTATTCATTCATTCATTCATTCATTCATTCATTCATTCATTTATTCATTTATTTATTTATTTGACAGAGAGAAACACAGCCAGAGAGGGAACACAAGCAGGGGGAGTGAGAGAGGGAAAAGCAGGCTTCCTGCTGAGCAGGGAGCCCAAGGTGGGACTCGATCCTAGGACTCTGGGATCATGACCTGAGCCGAAGGCAGACGCTTAATGACTCAGCCACCCTGGCGCCCCGAAAACCTTATTTAGAAGAACAACTCGAGAGCAGGATTCGGTCCGCAGGCCTTAGTTTGGTGAGCCTGGTGTTGAGCTGTGCTGCTCCTCTGACAGAATGTCACTACAAGCTCTGAGCTTCCAAAAAAGTATTGACACCTTTTTTTGTAGAGCAGGTTTTCCTTTCTAGGGCACTTTTTTTTTATTTTTAAGATTTCATTTATGTATTTGACGGAGAGAGAGAGGACAATTAGAGAAAGCAGGGAGAGGGAGAAGCAAGCACCCAGCCGAGCAGGGAGTCCGATTCAGGGCTCGATCCCAGGATTCAGGGATCATGACCTAAACCTAAGGCAGGCACTTAACGACTGAGCCACCCAGGCGTCTTGGAGCTTATCCCTTGAATCCTCGGTTTACAGGGCCCGTATTTTCCTGAAATGCAGTGTCTGGTGTCCATCTTCTCTATCAAAGAACCCCCGAGCCCTAGGAGAATGTAGCCTTTTGTACTGAAACATGGGCCTTGGTTACAGACACTGGTGGCTGGGCTTTGCAATGATTTCAGATGCCTTCGCGACACCTGAGCCGATATGCCCCGTGAACGATCTGGACTTGTGTAAGGTGGCCATATTGTTGTTTTTTTCTTAAATTTGTTTCTGTCTCTCCCTCTCAACGGTTGGGCTGTTTTCTGTCACTCTGGGAGGCTGAAGGAAGGCTTCTGCCTGAAATAACATTCCTCTCCCCTTGTAATTTGTTACCTCTTTCCTCCTATGGGCTTGGAAACCTGTTAGCCAAACGTGGCTGAAACCTGGCAAGGGAGAAAAAATGTTTCCTATGCCAACTTAGGTCCAGGAGGCAGGGCCCTGCAAATTCACTGACAGCAGACAGATTAACAGGAGAAAAGAAAACAAGTTTTAGGGGCGCCTGGGTGGCTCAATCATTAAGCATCTGCTTTCGGTTCCGGTCATGATCCCAGAGTCCTGAGATGGAGCCCCGCATCGGGCTCCCTGCTCGGCGGGAAGCCTGCTTCTCCCTCTCTCACTCCCCCTGCTTGTGTTCCCTCTCTAGCT
>PITA01035656.1:0-10291 GCA_004023965.1 Spilogale gracilis | reverse complement strand
GGTGCCCATCAACAGATGAATGGATAAAGAAGATGTGGTACATATATACAATGGAATACTACGCCTCCGTCAGAAAGGATGAATACCCAACTTTTGTAGCAACATGGACTGGACTGGAAGAGATTATGCTGAGTGAAATAAGCCAAGAAGAGAAAGTCAAGTATCGCATGGTCTCACTTACTTGCGGTGCATGAGGGGCCAACTGGAGGACAGTGGCAGAAGGAAAGCAAATGGGAACTAGGGTAATCTAGGGAGGAAAACGAAACAACAGAGATTTTGAACACAGAAACAAACTGAGGGACTTGGAGGGAGGGGGGTGGAGGGATGGGAGAGCCTGGTGGTGGGTACTGGGGACACCTAAAGTGTGGAGCACTGGGTGTGGGGAATGGGGAATGAATCTTGAAACACTGGAAAAAAAATTTAGTAACAATAAAAAAAAATCTATAAAAAAAAAAAACCTTGACAAAACATAAAAAAAAAAAAACAAATTTAACTCCAGTGTAGTTAATATGCAATGTTATATTAGTTTCAGGTACACAATATAGTGATTCAACAATTCCATATATTAGTGCTCAGCAAAATATGCATGCTGTTAATCCTTTTCAGTTATTTGTAAGATATTGCATTCTAATTGATACTACATGCAACCATTAAATATTAAACAAAGATCAACCAAGCACATGGGGAGTGGGGGAGGATAGAAGAAAAGGGAGAAAAAACAGCTGGACAGAGTTGAAAACAGAGTAAATAGAAGGGATTAAAAGGACATCAGTTAACCATCAGGGAAATTCAAATCAAAACCACACTGAGATAACACCTTATACCAGTTAGAATGGCAAAAATGGACAGGACAAGAAACAACAAATATAGGAGAGGTTGTGTAGAAAGGGAAACTCTCTTACACTGTTGATTGGAATGCAAGTTTGGTACAGCCACTTTGGAAAACACTATGGAGTTTCCTCAACCAGTTAAAAATAGAGCTACCCTATGACCCAGCAATTTCACTAGTGGGTATTTTCCCCAAAGATACAAATGTAGTAAAAAGAAAGATCATATGCACCCCAATTATCATAGCAGCAATGTCCACAATAGCCAAATTGTGGAAAGAGCTGAAATGCCCCTTAACAGACAAATGGATAAAAAAATGTGTGGTCCATATATACAATGGAATATTACTCAGACATCAGAAAAGATGAATACTCAATTTTTGCATCAACATGGTTGGGACTGGAGGTGATTATGCTAAGTGAAATAAGTCAAGCAGAGAAAGCCAATTATATGGTTTCACTTGTGTTACATAAGGAAGAGCATGGAGGACATTAGGAGAAAAAGGGAAAACAGAGGGGGAGGGAATTGGAGGGGAAGATGAACCATGAAAGACTATGGGCTCTAAGAAACAAACTGAGGATTTTAGAGGGGAGGGGTTGGGGGAATGGATTAGTCTGGTGTTAAGTATTAAGGAGTATTAAGGAGAGCACATATTGCATTGAGAACTGGGTGTTATATGAAAACAATGAATCATTGAATACTACATCAAACACTAAAGATGTACTCTGTGGTGACTAACATAGCATAATAAAAAATAAAAAAAATAAGTAAAAGGGTATTAGTGTAGTCAGTTTCTTATAGATGAAAAAATCTGTAGCTTCTCCTTTATTCAGTGTTTTGAGCTCTCTGAGAATTAGTGGGTAAAGTAGTAAAAACCATCTGTGGAAAATTATTATATGTATAGGTCTAACACAGTGGTTTTTTTCTATTTGAGTAACATAATTGCCATAGAATATTTTAGCTAAATAAGAATTATATGATGGTCTACTTCAGCAGTTCTCAAAATTTTGGTCTCAGAATTCCCTTACATTAAAACATTCTTGAGGAATCTAAAGATCTTTTGTTTAACACTGACAAGATGGGGCACCTGGGTGGCTCAGTCATTAAGTGTCTGCCTTTGGCTCAGTTCATGATCCTGGAGTCCTGGGATGGAGCCCTGCATTGGGCTTCCTGCTTGGCAAGAAGCCTGCTTCTCCCTCTCTCATGCCCCCTGCTTGTGTTCCCTCTCTAGCTGTGTTTCTTTCTGTCAAATAAAAATAAAATCTTTAAAAGATAATAAAACTTACAAGAATTTTTTAAATTATGTATTAATTCATTAAAAATAACAAGAATATGGTGCCTGAGTGGCTTAGGTGGTTAAGTGCCTGCCTTAGGCTCAGGTCATGCTCCCTGGGTCCTGGGATCGAGCCCCACATTGGGCTCCCTGCTCAGGGGAGAACCTCTTCTCCCTCTCCCTCTGCCTGCTCTTCTGCTTACTTGTGCTCTCTATCTCTTTGTCAGATAAATAAATAATATCTTTAAAATAATAACAAGAATAAATGTATTACATGGTAATATAAATTATATTTTAAAGAAAAATAGCTACATAATACAAAATGAAAATTTACTAGGGAGAGTGACATTTTTTATAAAAATGTTCTTCATATTTAGCACAATAGAAGATACCTGGCTTCTCAATTTGCTTCTCTAGGCAATCTGCTATGATATCATGTATTTTGTAATCTTTAGGTAACACCACTGTATGTTGATGATGGAAATAAAAATGACAAATATTTTTATAGAGTGATTAAGAAAACTGATTAACTCAAGGACCCCTTGAAAGTATTTCAGGATACCTAAGGATCTTACAATTGAAGAAACAACTTATTTTTCAAGTTTATGTCCCCAGAGTATTTTGAAAACTGTTTGAGTACACAACAGAGCAATAGGACATATGGATTTATATGTTGTTTCTCTTCTGTGACATCTGCTCATAATAAGTAGCATTTTTCATTCAACAAGCCGAAAACTGAACATTGCCTTTTAATTTTGTTGATCACTACTTTTGCTGCACAAGATATCTTTAATTTGATGAAGTTTCATTTGTTTATTTTTGCTCTTGTTACTTGTGCTTTAGTTTCTGTATCCCAAAAATGAATGCCAAGATCAATATCAAGGACCTTTGTCCTTTTTCTTCTAGAATTGTTATGGCTTGGGACTTACATTTAATTATTTAATCCATTTTGACTTAATTTTGGAACATTGCATAAAATGAGGGTTGACTTTCATTCTTCTCCAGTTTTCCTAGCACCAGTTTTTTTTTTTTTTAAAGATTTTATTTATTTATTTGACAGAGAGAAACACAGCTGGAGAGGGAACACAAGCAGAGGGACTGAGAGAGGGAGAAGCAGGCTTCCCGCCGAGCAGGGAGCCCGATGTGGGGCTCGATCCCCGGTCTCCAGGATCATGACCTGAGCGGAAGGCAGTGGACTAACCAACTGAGCCACCCAGGCGCCCCCTAGCACCAGTTTTTAATGAGACTATCCTTTTCCCATTTGTGCTATTGGAGACCCTGTAAATAATTAGTTGACCATATATGCATGGGTTTATTTCTGGATTCTATTATGTTCCATTGATCTATATGTCTGTTTTTATGCCAATATCATATTGTTTTGATTGCAATGGCTTTGTAATATAACTTTTGAAAGGGAGGTGTTTTTATATTTTATTTATCTATTTGACAGAGAGAGAGAGATCACAAATTGGCAGAGAGGCAGGCAGAGAGAGGAGGAAGCAGGCTCCCTGCCAAGCAGAGAGCTCGATGTGGGGCTCGAGCCCAGGACCCTGAGATCATGACCAGAGCTGAAGGCAGAGGCCTTAACCCACTGAACCACTCAGGTGCCCTGGATCTTGTTTTTATATCCATTCTTGCATCCTATGTCTTCTGATTGGAATATTGAGTCCATTTTCATTCAAAGTAATTATTGATAGATTTGCTTTTATTGCCATTTTATTACTTATAATAAAATATAAATAAATAATAAATAAAACTAACACTTTTATTATTTTGTTACTTGCTTTAACCTACTGAGCCACCCAGGCACCCTGCAATTAATTTTAAATCAGGGAGTGTGATGCTTCCAGCTTAGTTCTTCTTTTTCAGGAATTTCTTTGGCTCTTTAGTGTCTTTTCTGGATTCAAACTTATTTTCAGATTATTTCTATTTCTATAAAATATGTCATTGAAATTTTAGTCGGGATTGTATTGAATCTACAGAAGGCTTTAGGTAGTATGGACATTACAACAATATTAGTTCTTCCAATACAATAACACCAGGTGTCTCTTCAGTTTTTTATGTCTCCTTGATTTCTTCTATCAATGTCTCATAGTTTTCATGCACAAATATTTCACTTTCTTTGTTAAATTTATCCCTATGTTTTTGTTTCTGATGCTATAGTAAATTGGATTGTTTTGTTATTTATTTTTCAGATTCATTAATTGTTGGTGTATAAAAACTCAAGTGAGTTCTGTATGTTGTTCATATTCTGCACCTTTATTTAATATATTTGTTGATTCTTTTTTTTTTTAAAGATTTTATTTATTTGACAGAGAGAAACACAGCCAGAGAGGGAACACAAGCAGGGGGAGTGAGAGAGGGAGAAGCAGCCTTCCCGCTGAGCAGGGAGCCGGATGTGGGACTCGATCCTGGGTCTCCAGGATCATGACCTGAGCCGAAGGCAGTCTCCCAACCAACTGAGCCACCGAGGGGCCCCTATCTGTTGATTCTTAATGGTTATTTTGGGGGGAATCTTTATATTTTCTCTATGTAAAATCATGTATGCTTAAAATTTGCTAAGAGTGTAGATCTTATGTTAAGTGTTTTTACCACAAAAATAGTGATGATGATGATGATAATAAAGGAGAGGAGAGGAAATTTTGGGAAGTGATGAATATGTTTATGACCTTGATGATATTGACTGTTTCACAGGTGTATACTTACCCTAAAACTCATTGGTTTGTACACATTATACATGTATGGATTTTTACATGTCAATCTACTTCAATAAATTTAAAAAAATAAATAGTAAAAGAGAATTTTGTTAGATTTTTTTTAAATGTCATCTGCAAATAGAGAAAATTTTACTTCTTCTTTTTCAATTCAGATGACTTTTATTCATTTTTCCTGCCTGATTGCTTTGGCTCTTACTTCCAGTACTATGTCAAAAAGGAGCATGACAGCAGTGGTCACCCTTGTCTTTTTCCTCACCCTAGGGGCAAAGAGTTCCACTTTATGGCATTAAGAACAAAGTTACCTGGGGCTTGTCATATATGGCCTTCATTATGTAGAGGTACATTCCTTCTACATTCAATTTGATGAGAAGTTTCATGAATGTTGAGTTTTGTCAAATGCTTGTTTCTTTATCTATTATGATAACCATATTATTTTTATCTTTCATTCTATTAGTGTGATATGTTACATTTATTGATTTGTATATGTTGAAACATCCATTCATCTCAAGTATGAATATCAATTGATCATGGTTTATGATCCTTACAGGGTGCTGTTGAATTTGTTTTCATAGTGTTTTGCTGAGAGCTTTTGTCTCTGTATTTATTAAGGATATTGGTCTGTAGTTTTCTTTTCTTATAGTGCCCTTATCTAGCTTTGGGATCAGAGCAATCTAGCCTTGCAAAATATGTTTAGAAGTGTTCCCTTCTCTTTGATTTTCAGGAAATTTTGAAAATAATTATTATTAAAAAATAAAAAAATAATAATTGCTATTAATTTTATATCTTTGGTAGAATTCACCAGGAAAAAAATCTGGTTCCAGGCTTTTCTTTGTTTGAAAGTTTTTTTTTAATTTAATTATAATTGACATCCAGTAGTATATTACATCTAGGTGTACAAGATAGTAATTTGATATTTGTATACATTAAGAAATGATCATCATGATAGGTCTAGCTACTATCACCATACAAAACTTATGGTTCCCATTTCTGTATACTATATTACCTTGATTTATTTATTTTATAAATTTAAATTTGTACCTTTATTTTAAGATTTTATTTATTTGACAGAAAGAAACACAGCTAGAGAGGGAACACAAGCAGGGGGAGTGAGAGAGGGAGAAGCAAGCTTCCCGCCAAGCAAGGAGCCCGATGTGGGACTCAATCCCAGGTCTCTGAGATCATGACCTGAGCCGAAGGCAGTTGCCCAAACAACTGAGCCACCCAGGCACCCCTGAAATTTGTACCTTTAATGCACTTCACCTATTTTATTCACTGTCCCACCTCCCTCTTCTCTAGCAACAACCACTATTTTTTTTTTAATCTATGAGTCTGTTTCTGTTTTCATTTGTTTGTTCATTTGTTCTTTTTTAATTTTTTTTATTTTTTCAGTGTTCCAAGATTTATTGCCCATGCCCCACACCCAGTGCTCCATGCAATAGGTGCCCTCAGTACCCACCACCATGCTCTCCCATCCCCCCACCGCCTCCCTCCAAGTCCCTCAGTTTGTTTCTGTGTCCAAAGTCTCTCATGTTTCGTTCATCTCCCTGAATTACCCTACTTCCCATTTACTTTCCTTCTCCTACTGTCTTCTGTATTACTCCTTGTGCACCACAAGTAAGTGAAACCATGCTATACTTGACTTTCTCTACTTGGCTTATTTCACTCAGCATAATCTCTTCCAATCCAGTCCATGTTGCTACAAAAGTTGGATATTCATCCTTTCTGATGGAAGCATAGTATTCCATTGTATATATGTACCACAGGGTATTTATCTTTTTTTTTTTTAAATTTTGAATGTGATTCTCTCTTCCTCTCAGATTTGAATGCCTGTTTCCTTCCCTAGAATATGGAATTTCTCCACTAAAATTTGCTCCAGTATACTTTCTACCTCTCTCTCTCTCTCCTCAGGGACTCCAATTTTTCTAATATTGCTTTGTTTTATGGTTTCACTGATTTCTCAAATCTCCCCTCATGATCCAGCTATTGATTTTTTTGCTTTTGTTCAGTTTCTTTATTCTCTATAATTTTATCATATATATCACTGATTCTCTCTTCTGCCATATTTATCCTAGCATTAAGAGCCTCCACTCTTAATTGAACCTCAGCAATATCCTTTTTGAGTTCATCCTGATTAGATGTTAGATCATTTAGAATCCCAGAAAGGGATTCTCTAGTGTCTTCTGTGATTTTTTTCCAGCCTAGCTAGTTTCTTTATAACCATTATTCTGAATTTTAGCCCTGACATTTAACCAATATTTATTTTTTTATTAAGTCTCTGGTAGTGAGTACCTCTTCTTTTTTCCTTTTTCTGAGAATTTTATTTTCCTTCTGGTCATTTTGTCCAATTAATAGATGAACGAAAGAACAAACAAAATAAAAAATAAAAACAAAAAAATAAAACTATCCACTATGACTCCAGTAAATTATAGACTACAAAATTCAGAAGAGGTTAGAAACCAAAAAAGAAGAAGAAAAAGGGAATGCGGAGAGAATATAATCAAACAGGTGAATGGAACAGGGTGATACACTTGGTCCTGGGTGTATTTTCTTCTCTTCATTAGAATGCATTTGTTCTCAAAATTGTTAAGGAAGAAAA
This sequence comes from Spilogale gracilis, assembly GCA_004023965.1. NCBI lineage: Eukaryota > Metazoa > Chordata > Mammalia > Carnivora > Mephitidae > Spilogale > Spilogale gracilis. The sequence goes on along the minus strand of PITA01035656.1, from coordinate 2,877 downwards.
ACTCATAATTTTATATATATATATATATAAATATAAATATATATGTATATATAATTATATATATAATTGAATACAGTGAAAGGAAGTAAAACTGAAGAATATATCTACAAGCTGTAAATGTAAAAAGTAAAATTAAAATGAGACTTACAAAAGAGTTGCTAAAATAAGAAGCTAGTTGAAAAAGGGAAAAAAAGAAGGGAATTTTAAACTGAAACGCTAAAGAATTAAGAGAAAAAAAAAAACCTTCAAATTCTATATAATATTTTCCCCCAGTGCTGGAGTTTTTCAGTTCCGTCTGTTCTTTAAACTTGTTATTACCTGACATTCCTGCTAGTCTTCTAGGGGAGGGGCCTTTTGCTTTTATTCTTAGGTATCTTTACTTGGGCAGAGTTGCACCACCCTTGCCCGGAGGTAAGTCTCAGTGAAAGCTGCTCCACATTGCTCTATTTCGCTGTTGTTCCCTGATTGCGTTCTGTGCTGCTTTAGAAACTGAAAATAAAAATGGCAGTGTCCCAATCTCCAGTGCCAGACCTAAAAAACTAAATTGGGCTTCTAGTACTACATTAAATAACAGTGGTGCGAGTGGACATCCCTGTCTTTTTCCTACCTATGGAGGAAAATTCTCAATTTTTCCTCATTGAGGATGATATTTGCTGTGGGTTTTTCATATGTGGCCTTCAACACATTGAGGAATGTTCCCTCTAAAGCTATTTTTGTGAGGATTTTCATCATGAATGGAGATTAGACTTTGTCTAATGTTTTTTCTGCATAAATTGAAAAGGATATATGTTTTTATCCTTTTTTTATTAATGTGGTGTATCATGTTGAATGATTTGTGAATATTGGGGCGCCTGGGTGGCTCAGTTGGTTAAGCAACTGCCTTCGGCTCAGGTCATGATCCCAGAGACCTGGGATCGAGTCCCACATCGGGCTCCCTGCTCAGCAGGAAGCCTGCTTCTCCCTCTCTCACTCCCTCTGCTTGTGTTCCCTCTCTCACTGTGTTCCTCTCTGTCAAATAAATAAAATCTTTTAAAAAATGTATGAATGATTTGTGAATATTGAACCACCACTTGATTGTGTTGAATGATTTTTATAATATATTGTTGCATTCTGTTTGCTAGATTTTATTGATGATTTTTACATCTATGTTTATCAAGGATATTGAACTGTAGTTCTCTTTTCTGGTGATGGTTCTATCTGGTTTTGGTATCAGGGTAATCCTGACCTCATAAATGAATTTGGATATATTCCTTCCTTTACTGTTTTTTGGAAAAGTTTGAGAAGAATAGATATTATCTCCTTTAAATATTTGGTAGTATTTGTCATGGAAGCCATGTAGTCCTGGGCTTTTGTCTGTCAGAAGTGTTTGGATTACTGACTCAATTTCTTTACTGGTTACTAGTTTGTTCAATTTTTGTATTTCATTCTGTTTCAGTTATTGTAATATATGTTTCTACTAGTTTATCCATTTCTTCTAGGTTGGTCAATTTGTTGGCAAATAATTTTCACAATATTCTCTTATAATTTTATTTCTGTAGTGTTGGTTTCCATTTCTCCTCCCTCATTTGTGAGTACTTGGGTACTTTCTCTTTTCTTCACGATAAGTCTGGCTAGGGGTTTATTTTTCAACAAGGCAGGTCCTGGTTTCATTGATGTGTTCTATTATTCTTTTAGTTTCTATACCATTTATTTCTGCTCTCTTTATATTATTTCCTTCATTCTGCTCATTTTATATTTTGTTTGTTGTTATTTTTCTTGCTTTCTAAGGTGGGTGGTTAGGATGTTTATTTGAGATTTTTCTTGCTTCTTGCAGTAAACCTATATTACTACATACTTCCCTCTTTAGACCACCTTTTTTACATTCTAGTGTTTTGGACAACTGTGTTTTAATTTTTACTTTTTATGTATTTTTATTTCTACTTTGATTTCCTTGTTGGCCCACTTATTCTTTAGTAGCATGTTGTTCAACCGCCAAGTAGTTTTTGAACTTTTCAAATTTATTTTTTGTGGTTAAGTTCTATTTTCATAGTGTCGTGTTCAGAAAAGGTACATGGTATGATTTCAATCTTTTTGTACTGTTGAAGCCTGATTTGTGACCTAATATGTTAGCAAGTCTGGAAAAAATTCCATGTGCACTTGAAAATAATGTGTATTCTGCTGTTTTAGGATGGACTGCTCTGAATATATCTACTAAGTCCATCTGCTCCAGTGTGCAATTCAAAGCCATTGTTTCCTTGTTGATTTGATGTTTAGATGGTCTACTATCCATTGATCTTAGTTGAGTGTTAAAGCCTCCTGTCATTGATTTATTATCAGTTAATTCCTTTATGTGTGTTGTTATTGTTTTATATTTTGAGTGCTCCCTTGTCTGCTGTATATATATTTATAATTTTTCGATCTTCTTGTTGGATTGCCCCATTTATGACTATATTTTGACTTCTTTGTCTTTTTTTTTTAACTTTAGCATTTTATTTTATTTTTTATTTTTTTTATTATTGTTACTAAAATTTTTTTTCCAGTGTTTCAAGATTCATTCCCCATACCCCACACCCAGTGCTCCCCGCTTTAGGTGTCCCCAGTACCCACCACCAGGCTCTCCCATCCCTCCACCCCCCTCCCTCCAAGTCCCTCAGTTTGTTTCTGTGTTCAAAATCTCTGTTGTTTCGTTTCCCTCCCTAGATTACCCTAGTTCCCATTTACTTTCCTTCTCCCACTGTCCTCCAGGTTACCCCTCATGCAGCGCAAGTAAGTGAAACCATGCGATACTTGACTTTCTCTTCTTGGCTTATTTCACTCAGCATAATCTCCTACAGTCCAGTCCATGTTGCTACAAAAGTTGGATATTCATCCTTTCTGATGGAGGCATAGTATTGCATT
>PITA01035655.1:0-10294 GCA_004023965.1 Spilogale gracilis | reverse complement strand
AGAGTTTTTGTAAAAGAGTAGGCACTCCCTCTTTCCATCTGCTTCCTCTATCTTGTTGTCTGGAGCACTTATGCAAGGACTAGTGCTCTAGCAGCCATCTTGGGTTATGAGGACATACTCACAGCCCATGGACATAGAGCAGAAGGAGTCTAGATCTCTGACATCTCTTTATCATGGCTTTATCATTCACGGGCTGCTTATTCTGGGACTTCTTTTATACGAGAAGTAAATATGTTTTTATCTCATACAAGCCCACAAAGTTATTGGGGATTTTCTGTTATAGATAGGCAGGCTCCAACTGATACACTCCTCTCCACCCTCATCAGGTCAAAGGCCAGCTGAACTAAATAATCTCAGATCATTTCTTCTCCCCTTCCTTCATCTCCAAGATTCAAATTCCTGAGATAGATTTTCCAATGATCTCAGCTCAGATAAGGTGCCTACCCTGTCTCCACCAGGGATGAGGGGCACTGAATCTATAGGTAGGAGCCCCCAGAGACACCTAAATGGACCACACCTTCAGGAGTGAAAGGTAATACCCTGAAGGGAAATGAGGGTGCTGGTGACCAAGGCTCTCCCCTAAGCCTTCCACTCCTCATGCTCCTGCTGACCAGTTCATACCTCCTGGGATGGTAGTAATCAGTGTGGCTTTGATTGTGAGGGCCGGCCTCTCTGGCTGCCAAGTGGCGACAAACAACACCTTCAACTCTGGGTGACTCCAACAATGGGATAAGAAGGCACATGTCTGTAGCACAGAAGAGGGATGAAGACTCAATTCCTTTAGGATTTTATTGAAACTAAATGCCAGGCCTGTGATGGTGGGGTTTACAGGGATGCCCAGGAATGACCTGTAATCCAGACAGTTGGGTGGGAAGGGGGAGGAAGGGGAGTATGGATTATCTCCATGGGGAGTCCAGCCTAGAAGCAGAAGAGGGGTCCAGCAAAGCAGGAGAGAAGCAGAGGGAAGAGCAGAGGGAAGTCCAGCAAAGCAGGAGGGAAGCAGAGGGAAGAGCAGGCTGGAGAGAGTGGCAGGAGGAAAGGAGGGCAGGAGGTGGGAAATGCAGGTCACACTGTGGTCTTACTGGAGCCCAGGGTGAGAGGGGACAAAAATGGACCAGAGGCAGCCAGCCCTTGGAGGGCCTGGAGGGATGTGCCACAGAGCCTGGAATTTATTCTGTAACCAAGAGAGTGCTGCTGAAGCCTTGTCATCATGAGCGCAATGCGATGAAATATGTGTTCCAGAATGATTAGAAGGATTTCTCGGTGTGGCAAGCGGGCAGGGGAAGAGGGGCAAGAGTTAAGGCTCAGTGACCAGGGAGGACTCTGTTGAAATAACAAAATCAAACAATAACTGTGTCCCAAAGAGAGAGGAACATTGCTTGACCCCCTAAAAAGTGCAGCAATGTTCTGGACCATTCTGATCTCATTCCCCCAGTGAAAGCCAAAAACCTAGTGTTACGTTGCAGGCATCCAAAGGATGGAGGCCAAGTGTACCGATTGCTGGGATCCCACTTGTATTGAGGCAGAGCATCAGAAAATCAGCAGCTAGCTCAGTGCTTCTGAGGCCATCTCACTGGGACTTACCCGGTGGGTCCCCAGCAAGCCCAGCCTATGTCCGCAGCCAGAAATCGGACAAAGCAGAATGGTGTGGCTTGTTATACTGGCCTTCCAAATGAATGAGGGAAGGGATGAATGACTGCAGGAGCTTATCCAATGCATTTATGGATCAGGGTCACCCTGGTTTCTATAGTCAACCATTAGGGTGAGGGGTTTCCTTTTTCTCACTTCCCATCTCTGGCCTTTTATTTTAAGTACTTCTTAAAAGAGCTGGAAAGTGTTATTGAACCATTCGTACCTCTCTGCACTACTCAGAGAAGTGAGCCATTATCCCCCATCAGAAATGATGTCTGGGGTGGGTACGATGCTCCCCACACCTCGACTTCTGGCTGATCTTATAGCCTTTTACTGACAGTGCAGGTGGATAATTTGGGAAACGTATTCTTAGAAATTCTATAAATGCTGAACAAAAGTTAAGCAGATAGATAACACACAAAGCCTGAGTCACGAAGGTCCTCGCTGCTCTATGATGACCTGTCCTGAGCATCGGTGTTCACTTTGGAGGCACGGGAGAAGTAGGTTTTTTCCAGGTATGGCCACTGTCCTGGTGGAAACAAATTCAGCAAAGGAAACCACGTGCCACACGCTGAGCTAGTCAGGGTGTATGTAGACACCCCATTGTCCATTATGGGCTCATTCCCTTTCCATCCTGCCTTGTCACCTTCTGTAAGAAGGAAAGGAAAGTTCTGAGAGTAAATCCATGAACAGGGTTCTCAAGCATATGCTGACATAAATCTCATATTCTCAGTAATTCTAGGAATAGCCACCATTGCCCCCTCTCGTTTCTGCTGGGTTCAAACACATTCATTAAAACCCTGGGGTCTGGGGGGCCCTGAGAGGCCCCAGGATATTTCCAGTGGCCTTCCTGACAACCTGGACCATGACACACAAGGCTTGATCACACAAAATGATAGCACAAATTAATGTTCAACCAAAAAGAATCACCTCACACCCATTAGGATAGCTACTCTTAAAAAAAAAAAAAAAAAAAAAAAAAAAAAAAAGGGCACCTGGGTGGTTCAGTTGGTTAAGCAACTGCCTTCGGCTCAAGTTATGATCCTGGAGACCCAGGATTGAGTCCCACATCGGGATTCCTGCTCGGCAGGAAGCCTGCTTCTCCCTCTCTCACTCCTTCTGCTTGTGTTCCCTCTCTGGCGTTGTTTCTCTCTGTCAAATAAATAAAATCTTTAAAAAAAGAAAAAGAAAAAGAAAACAATAGGGGTTGGTAAGGTTACAGAGAAATCGGGACTCTCGTGCCCTGTTGGCAGGAATGTAAACTGCTGTCGGCCCTGTGGAAAACAGTGTGGCGGCTTCTCAAAAAAAAATGTTTTTTTTTAAAAAAAGAACGACTCTATGATCCAGAAATACCACTTGTTGGTACATATCCAAAGGAACTGGAAGCAGGTTCTCAAAGAGACGTCTATATACCCATATTCATAACAGCGTTATTCCCAAGAGCCAAAAGAGGGAAGCAACCCAAATGCCCATTGATGGTTGAATAAATAAGCAAAACAGGGTCTGTCCATACAATGTGGTCAATATTCAGCCTCAGAAAGGAAAGAATCCCAGACACCTGCTACAGCACAGATAAACATTGAGCACATTATGTTAAGTGACATAAGCCAGTCACAAAAAGACAAAGAGTGTATGATTCCACTCATCTGAGACAGCTAGAGTTGTCAAAAATTCATAGATACAGAAAGCAGAATGGTGGTTACCATTGGCTAAGGAGAGTGAGGATGGGGGGTTAGTGTTTAATGGGAACAACGTTTCATTTGTACGAGATGAAGAGTTCGGGGTATGGGTGAGGTGAATGAATTTAACAGCACTGAACTGTACACTTAAGAGTGGTGAAGATGATGGATTTTGTGTTAGGTGCATTTGAGCCCAATTTTAAATAAAAAGCATCTGTGGTTCTGTAGGAGAGAAGAGGTACAAGACCATCCTGCTTGATCAGTCCGAAGGAAAACCTAAGGGAGATGTGTCTTCTCCTCTTCTTGCCCTCTGCTTTCTTAATCCCTTCCTTCCTCCCTCCATGCTTCTTACTCAGGGCACGCAGAGACCATCCTGGTGTCCTGGAAGCTGGGAGACCTCTGTTCTCCCTCTGCCCCCAACACCAAAGTCATCCATCACTAAGATCTCTGCTATCCCCTAGTTCCCCACAAGCCCCAAACCAGACCTCCATATTCCTCCACCTATACACTATGCTCCAGACTCACATTGCCACTTGCTCACTGGAAATATCCCCCATCCCCAGCTCTCACTGGGGGCCACCCATGCCCCAGCAGCATCTTTTCTTTCTCGTGCTGTCCCAGAGCCGAGCCCAGGACCTTGAATGCTAAAAGCACCCGTACCTGTCGGGAGCTGCTTCTGTGGGCTCAGACTGCTGTATCTGGAGTTGATGTCAGAGTCCGATTTTGGATGTGTCAGAAACAAAACAGGGGAGATTAAGTGGACACTGGGAGCGCAGAGTAAGGTGACAATGCTCTTCACCTGAGTGTTCAAAAGAAAGAGTTCAAGAACACAGAAAATGTAGCAGAACTTGATTTTGGTACCATGATCCTTCCCCACCAGCAGCCCTTTGGGATCTGAGCAGATCTGAGGTCTAGTGCAGCCTCTTGTGTTGTTGGAGCATTTGGGAAGCTTCTCACAGGGAGGGGCCAAAGGTAGAGAGATTCCCCTACATCTCAAGGGGGCCAAATGATAATGAACTGCACCAATTCGCAAAGATGTCCCCAGACTAGCAGCAGCAGCAGGTATCACCTGGGGACTCATAAGGAATGCAAAATTCTCAAGTCCCACCCCAGACCTACTAAATCAAAAACCCAGGTGCTGGAGCCTGGCCACCTGTGTTGCAACATGTCCCCAGGTGATTCTGGTGCATACTGAATATTGAGAGCCATGGTTCTCACATATATACTCAAATGAAATATACGTATGTATTCAAAGGAGGCTGAGAAAAAATATCCAAAACTTCAAAGTCAGGTGAAGAAAGCAGAGCAAGACCTTCCAGTATCATACTGAGGCATTATTCGATAGCAACCCATTATTTCAGGGAATCTACCTCTGGTTGAATTCGCTATGTATTATACCTTAGATCCCAGCTGCTGGGAAGTTGTATGTAACACTTAGCTTCCTATCTATTAGAGAAGATGACCCCCAAAGGCTGTGGGTTTTAATTGCCCTGTAGGACAGTCAGCACTTCCGTATCTGACTCAGCACTTAGGCCCACATTCTTTTTGGAATGCCTCTAAATACCCAGTTACGGAAAATGCACTTTGAGCCAGCTTTACCATTTTCCTGGATCCCTCATTAATGAGTGGGCAGGTCTTTGACACACACCCATTCTATATGCATAGGAGAATCATGTTGTTAGCGTTTGGAAAATTATCCTTTCAGATACATACATCTTGGTTTCAAGACCTGAAGTGTACCTTGGGTTAGATTCCTTCCTGCTGGTCCGTGGTGAGACCATTTGAGCGGAAGGGCCATGTGTCCACCGTGAAGAGCAGAGCCGGTTTTTTGGAAGACGGTTGTTTGAGGTGCTGCAATGGGCTCAGGACCTGTAGCCTGGTCAGTGGGGCCAGGAAGTAATCTCCGAATGGAACTCAGGGCGGGCACTTTGTTCCCTCAAGGGGTGATATGGCCCCCTGGCCCCTTCCGCCAGTTTGGTTCTGTAAGCTACCACGTGCTGAGCATCAAGCATAGCCAACACCGTGGCAAGTCCCTGGGCATAAAGAGATGTGTGGCATTGGCAGTTAGGGGACTAAGACTCACCCTACTATCCTCCAATAGACAGATATGCACACAAAAGACATAACACAAAACATGCCCAACACCCACGGATGAAGAGCAGGGTTGAATACAGATCTTGTTATTCAACCAACAGAGGAAGACAGACCAGAACAGGGAGAGGACAGCCATCCTGTGAATGCACGCCCTGCCCGGACTTCCAGCAGGAGGATGGGCCGGGCATGTAAGTGCCCACACCATGTGCCTCAAGCAGTTCTGGAAGCAGGGCACAGCCCCACACACAGGCAATGATCTTTATCCTCACAGCTCCTTGGAAAGGAGAAAAGTAAACAGTGGGCTTCAGCAATCAGTCACTTCTTCTTCTTCCCTGAAGAGGAGCAACAAATAAGCTAATGGAGAATACTTGCCCCCATCCCCAGCAGAAAGGGCAGGAGACCCACCTCTATGGCCAGATGGGACAGGTGGAGATAAGGGCATCTCGGGAAAACAAAGACAGTCCCTTACCCTGGAGAATGCTTGCCTGGAGAGAACACAGACCCCACACCTAGCTCATGTCAGTGAACAGATGACGTCAGAGGAAGAGGGTAGATCTGCACTCAGTGTCACCATGATAGGGTAGGTCTGCTGATGAGTGTGAGCTCTTCCATCCCCTATCAGTCTGGTGGGCACTTGCTTGTAGGACATGCTTGAGAAGACCCCTGAGCGGAGTCTTCAGGGACCACGGGAAGTTGGCCGGGTGGAGGAAGGCAAGCACAGGTCCACAGCGATAGGGCGCATTATAAGCAGTGACCAGAAGGAGTCACACTGCTTAGCCGTGGCCATGTCCACCGCTACTCTGGCAGCCAGAACACGAATTTCAAAAGTCATGGAGCAGTGGGATTTCAAGTTGAAATGGTCAGCAGAGACCGGAGGGTAGAGTGCCACATCATGGGTTTAACAATCGAGAGGGAGTTATTGATGATTGTAGTCACATGCCTGCTATAGTCAGCTTTGTTTTACAAAGATAAGAATAACATTTATTGAGCCCCTTCAAAGAGCCAAGCATTGTTCTCTATGCTCTAGCCATATTAATTCATATAATTCTTTTTAAAAATATTTTAAAGATATTTATTTATTTGAAAACAAGTGAGTGAGGAGGAGAGAACCATGAGAGGGAGGAGGGTCAGAGGGAGAGTCAGACTCCCCAATGAGCTGGAAACCCAGTGCAAGACTCAATCCCAGGACCCTGGGATCATGACCTGAGTCAAAGGCAGACGCTCAACGACTGAGCCACCTAGGCATCCTAATTTATATAATTCTTGACAGCTCTTTCAGGTATCATTACTAATCTGTTTAGAGGTGGGGAAACAGAGGCATAGAGAATTAAGTAACATCTCCAAAGTCACCTGGCCCATAAATGGCAAATGGAGGATTTGAACTTGGGCCGTCTGGCAATGAAACTGACTTCATATCATAATTTTTACCCTACTTTTGTTACTTTAATTTTTCATAATCTGCGCCTAATTAAGGGAATTTTGTGAAGCCAGGCTGACATATCCTTTTCAAGGATTGAGAATAAGTTAGAGCTACCGTTCAAATTCAGACCCAGAATATGTTCTTTTAAGAGTGTTACTTGGGGGCGTCTGGGGGTCTCAGTCAGTAAAGCATCCAACTCTTGATTTTGGCTCAAGTCATGATCTCAGGGTCCTGAGATCAAGCCCCACCTCAGGCTCTGTGCTCAGTGGGGAGACTGCTGAGGCTTCTCTCTCTCCCTCTCCTTCTGTCCCCCACCCCAGGAGGGCAATTTCTGTTCATCTCCCTGAGGGCGCACACTCATTCTCTCTCTCAAATAAATAAATAAATGCATCAAAAAAAAATAGTGTTATCAGGAGGATAAAAAGGAATAAAAAAGAATGTATGGGGGGGGCGCCTGACTGGGTTAGTCAGTGGAGTCTGTGAATCTTGGTCTCAAGGTTGTGGGTTTGAGCCCCAAGTAAGTACAGATTATTTAAAAATAAAATCTTAAAAAAGTTATCAAATTCTCTAGCTCCAGGTTGTTCTTCAAAATGTGAGAAAAACTGATTCTTCACAGAGCTGTTAAGATTCAGTGATAAAACACATGAAATGCACCCAGCACCTTGCTTTTGACACAACAGGACAGGTGCTTGCCGAGTGTGATCAGCCTGGACTATTGTATTTCACATCGGGATGAAAGCTTTTCCCAATTATGAGATTCTCAGGTATCTTCCAGGCGAGTTGGGGGCTATGTCTGGGGTGAATAAGCCCTTGAACTCAAACTAGACCCACTGGGTGGATCTGCAAACCTGCTCTGGAATTTTCAGCTGAGTTAAAATGGCAGGAAATGCACCAGTGCTCTCTTTGTTGACAAAAGAGAGGGGAGAAGGAGGGAGAAACTGAATAAATATGAACGCTCCATTCTAAAGACAAATGGTGGGGTGCCTGGGTGGCTCAGTCAGTTGAGCGTCTCACTCTTGATTTGGGCTCAGGTCATGATCTCAGGGTTGGGAGATCAAACCCCATATGTGACTCTGACTGGGCATAGAGCTGCTGGGGATTCTCTCTCTTCCTCTTCCTCTACCCCTCCCCCACTCATTCTCTCTCTCTCTCTCTCTCTCTCTCTCTCTCTCTCTCGCTCTCTCGAGATGTTTTAAAAATCTTTAAAAAAATAAACATAGACAGATGGGAAATAGATTCCAGAGCATTTGAGAATTATCCAGACATGCACAGAGTTCCTTTGCTCCTACCAACCTGTACGGGAAAATGGTATGATTGAATGTGCCCACATCCACAGGAAGGGGCATCAGATAGCTTTCGCCTCACTGCAGACTCCCTTATATACATATGTGCCCCCAGGAACACCTGTAAGGGGAGGGCAGGGTCCGAATGAGGACACCTGGGGGCATCCCCACTCCTGGGAATTAAGTGCTCCAAAAGTGAGTGGGAAGGTGCCATTCATTCATCTCAGGTAAGAGGTCTTTACCTGGGGTTTGCAATCATAAATCCAGATGGAGAAAAATATCACATCTTTAATTTTCCCTTACTGCTAACGGAAACATAGCATTTCTATCAATTACAGATGAGGACAACAAACTGTAAGAGAATGTGCATTACCTGAGACTTTATCCCTCACAAAACCACAGGTGTTTTCATATCACATCGTGCTTGTTTAGCTATCATAAATATCAATTATGTTCATCATGACTTCAAATTAGGTTCATGAGTCCCCCACAGCTAGAACCTGTTCTGTGTTACATGAACGTGTTAACAAAGAAGCAGATATGTCACTATGTCACAAGTTTGTTTTGGTAACGTTGTGATAAATGGTTTAAGCATAACTGTTTTCTTCTTTAAGCTAGTTCATGTTATTTTATTCTTTTTTAAAAATATTTTATTTATTTATTTGGAAGAAAGAGAGAACATGAGTGGGGGGAGTGGGAGGAGCAGAGGGAGAGAAAGAATCCTGAAGCAAACTCTGCACTGATCTCAGAGCCCGACACGGGGCTTGATCCCACGGCCCAAAGATCATAACCGGTGCTGAAATCAAGAATTGGATGCTTAACTGACCGAGCCACCCAGGCGCCCCTATTTTATTCTTTAGGAATGGTCTTCTGAGAAGGGGACTATCGGGTTCCCCAGACTGTCAGGGGTCCTGGGCTTAAGTTGGGTGAACCTGCCGCCTAAGAGGCAAAGTGTGAAGGCTTGGCATCGCATGGCATGCTCTGCCCATGAGAAAATGTTATTCCTAAGAAAGGGCATACACGTTGCAGCCAGGTGAGGAGGATAGAAAATACTGCAAGACAAGAAATAAAAGGAACTAATTTATGGAGCACTTACACACATCCACAGACTATATATTCCTTAAAATAATCTCCTGTCGTCTTCATAACAACCCTATGAGGTGAGAACAATTTCCCCCATTTTAGAGATGGGTCAACTGTGGCTCCGGAAGTGTAATCCTACTGTAGGGAAATGAGACCCAACTCCAACCCAGATCTTTTTGACTATATATCCACTCTCCAACCATAGCCATGACCATGAGACACAGCTTTGGAAGGACAGCTGCACTAATGAAGACGTCAATACATCCACCAGAGAAGAAGCCACCTTGGGTGGTCATGGAGGTGCACCTGCTCAGATCCTGCTTTGGAAGAACCCACGGGGGCGAGGGAGGGGCAGGATCTGCATGCTGAGCTCCTCTACATTTGCCCTAAGGACACACTCTCCTTGGCTGGTATTCCTTAAGCCAAGCCATGCCTACCTGAGGGCACAGGTGTCCCTGGGTAGACAATTTACCTGCAGCTCGAAGTCTCTCTTGACCAAGTACATCCTCCTTCCTTCCCTCTATCCTTTCCCAGTGGCCAGAGTGTCCCCAGAGACTGAAAGCTCCCAGCCTGTTCCTGCTCACTCTCCCCATTATTCTTCATGGCTATTTCCTTTGATAAAGTGCGAGGATGTCCCTTCTATCTTGCAGGACCCAAATTAATGCACCCCCAGACCTGAACAAAGCTGCAACTCTGATCCCCTCTGATGGGCAATAAAAAACTGTGTTTATTGTGATAGTTTCATGGGCCCAGAAGGGAAACCACAGCCTCTTTCTAAACCATCACATGAAGAATTCATCATGGTAAAATAAATCGACACAGATGGCATGAGCCTGGGTTGTTATGGCTGAAAACACCAGGATAATTCTATTAAAAGTCAGGATAGTGGTTATATTAGATAAAGAATATTGGGGGGATTCTGGAATGCTGGGGATATTACATTTATCTACTCAGGTCTACTCAGATGGTGACCATTCATCAAGGTGTTTGCTTATGATCTATGCAGATTACTATCTATTTTTCTTTATTAAAAATTTTTTTAGGGGCATCTGGGTGGCTCAGTTGGTTAAGTACCTGCCTTCGGCTCAGGTTGTGATCCCAGG
>PITA01035654.1:0-10307 GCA_004023965.1 Spilogale gracilis | reverse complement strand
TGGGTGGCTCAGTTGGTTGGGCGACTGCCTTCGGCTCAGGTCATGATCCTGGAGACCCGGGATTGAGTCCCACATCGGGCTCCCTGCTCAGCGGGAAGCCTGCTTCTCCCTCTCTCACTCCCCCTGCTTGTGTTCCCTCTCTGGCTGTGTTTCTCTCTGTCAAATAAATACAATCTTTAACAAAAAAATGCTTTAATAGATAGATTTGAAAGAAAGGGGATGGAGAAACACTCAAACGAGAGAGAGAGAAAGCTGGAGTGACTGTACTCATTTCAGGGGGAAGAGTTCAGGACCCCCGGGGTGGCGCAGTTGGTTAAGGGTCTGACTCCTGGGTGGTGGGGAAAAGCCCCAGGTCATGCCCCACACTCAGCACGAAGTCTGCGGAGATCCTCACTCCCTCTACCTCTGCCCCTCACACTCATGCTCTCACTCACTCTCCCTCAAATAAATAAATACATCTTTAAAAAAAAGTTCAGAGCAAGGAAATACCAGGAATAAAGAGGGACATCACATAATAATAAAGAGATTAATTCTCCAAGAAGACTATGATCCTTACTGTGTATGTACCTAAAAACAGAGCATCAAAATACATGAGACAAAAACTGATAGAACTGTAAAGAGCAGCAGATGAGTTGACTATTATAGCTGGAGATTTCAATACTCCTCTACCAGTAACTGATGGATCAGCAGGCAGGAAATTAGTAGGGACATGGCTGAAGTGAACAGCACCACCAATCAAACTGCATTTAATCAACATCTATAGACGACTACCTCCAATAAGAGCATAATATATATTTTTCTCAAGTTTGTACAGAACATTTAGTAATATAGACATATTCTGGGCTGTAAAACACACCTTAACAAATTCAAAATAATGGAAATCATATAAAGTATACCATCAGACCACAACAGAATTAAATTAGAAATCAATGCCAGAAAAATATCTATAAAACTCCAAAATACTTGAAAATTAAACAACTTGCTTCTAAATAATTCATGAATGAAAGTAGTCTCAAGATAAATTTCAAACTAAATGAAAATAAACATGCAGCTCATCAAAAGTTGTGGGAGGAATGCAATGAAAGCAGTGCTTAGAAGGAAATGTACAGCATTGAATTCATATATTAGAAAAGAAAGAATATTTAAAATCAATACTCTAAGTTTCCACCTCAGGAAACTAGAAAAGAAGAGCACATTAAATCCAAAACAAGCAAAAGAAAATAAATAATATAAATTACAGCAAAGGGGTGCCTGGCTGGCTCAGTTGGTAGAGCATCTACCTGACTCTTCATCTCAGGATCGTGAGTTTAAGTCCCACATTGGGTGTAGAGATCACTTAACGAAAATTAGAGCAGAAATTAATGCGGTTGAAAACAACAAATCAATACAGAAAATAAACAAAACCAAGAGCTTTGGAAAGATCAATAAAGTTCATAAACCTCTAGTCATGTTGACTAAAAAGCAGAAAGAAGAGATAAATTGCTGATATGAGAAATAAAAGAGGAGCCATGGACATCAAAAGGACAACAAAGCAGTATTATGAACAAGTCTATGCTTATGAACTTGATAACCTGGATGGAATGGACCAACTCCTTGAAAGACACAGTTTACCAAACTCACACAAGTAGTAATATATAATCTAAAGGAGACTATATCTATGAAACAAACTGAATCAATGATAAACTTTAAAAACAGAAAGCACCAGTCCCTGATGGGTTCACTCGTGAATTCTACCAAACATCAAAGAAGAAATTATACCAATTTCTTACAGTTTCTTCTAGAAAATAGAAACAAAGGGAATACTTTCTAACTCATTCTTTTAGTATCTAATTAGTATTACCCTAATATAAAAAAACAGAAAAAGTCACTATGAGAGAACTACAAACCACTATCTTTCATGAACACAGAAGCAAAAATTCTTAACAAAATATTAATAAATTGATTCCAACCATGTATAAAAAGAATTATACACCACAATCAAGTGGGAATGATTCCAGGTATATAAGGCTGGTTCAAGATTTGAAAATTAATTAATATAATCCTTTACGTCAATATGCTAAAGAAGAAAAATCATGATTATATCAATAGGAACATAAAAAGCATTTGACAAAATCCAACAGCCATTCATGATAAAAACTGTCAACAAACTGGAATAGAGGGAAAATTCCTCAGTTTGAGAAGGACATCCACATCTAACGTCATCCTTAACAGTGAGAAACCGAATGTTTTCCTGCTAAGATCAGGTGCAAGGGCAGGATTTCTGTTTCTCACCACTTTTGTTCAACATCATACTTGAAGTCCACACTAATGCAATATGGTAAGAAAAGGAAATCAAAGGTATACAGATTAGGAAGGAAGAAATAAAACCATTTTTGTTTGCAGATGACATGATTATCCATGTGGAAAGTCCCAAAGGATCAACAAAAAATCTCATGGAATGAATAAGCAATTACAAGGTTCCAAGATACAAGATTAAAGATACAAGGGGTGCCTGGGTGGCTCAGTGGTTAAGTGACTGCCTTCAGCTCAGGTCATGGTCCCAGAGACCCGGGATCGAGCCCCACATTGGGCTCCCTGCTCGGCGGGAAGCCTGCTTCTCCCTCTCTCACTCCCCCTGCTTGTGTTCCCTCTCTGGCTATGTTTCTCTCTGTCAAATAAATAAAATCTTTAAAAAAAAAAAAAAGAAAGATACAAGATGAATATGTTGTTTTTATTCATTATTAATATAGTTATTAATATATAAGTTGTTTTCTTATATACTAGCAATGAACAGTTGGAAATTGAAATTAAAAACTCAACACCATTTACATTAACAAATGAAATATTAAGTATATACCTAATAAAATATGTACAAGGTCTATATGAAGAACATTACAAAACTCTGATGAAAGAAATCAAAGACCTAAATAAATGGAGAGATATGACATGGATAGGAAGACCCAATATTGTCAGCATGCCAGTTCTTCAGAAGTTGAACAATAAAATGAAAGAACTTAAGTTCTCAGCTCAAAGAGAAATTAATGAGGCAAAGAATCAAGAAACAATAGATCCAATTAGTAAATCAAAATCCTGGTTTCTTGGGGGAACAAATTAACAAAACAGACAAACGACTGCTTACATTTACTTAAGAGAAAAAAGGATAAAGTACAAATATACAAAATAAGAAATATTAAGTGGGGGAATAACCATTGAAAAGACATTTAAAAATCCTAAAGGACCTTTTCTTAGGCCTCTATGAAAATATTGAAAACCTATACAAAATGGATAACTTGCTATGATAACACAGTTCACCAAAACTGACCCCATTAGATGTAGACACTTTAAACAGATTAATCTCCTAGAAGTAGAAAAATTACCAAGGAACTTCCACATTAAAAAAGAACCAAGTCCTCAAGTTTTCCCAGGGTTATTCTAGTTATTCTATCAAATCTTCAAGGACTAGAGAGTCACCATGCTTTACACATTTTTCCAGAGCACTGAAAATGAAGGAAAATTTCTTAACTCTTTATAAAAGAGAAACACTACCAAAACCCGATTAAGACAGTAAAAAAGGATTATAAATATCATTCATGAATATTCATGAAAACATTCTAAATAAAATCCTAGTGACTAGAATCCAGCACGACATTATGAAAATGATACAACATAACCAAATGGGATTTATTCCAGGAATACAAGGTTGATTAAATATTAATAAATGAACACACCATATTTATAGACCTAAGGAGAAAAATTACATTTATTTCCACAGATGCTGAAAAAGCCTCTGACAAAATTCATCACCCAAAATTCATTAAAAACACTCAAGAAAATAGAAACTGGTGGAGCAAAGCGCCTGACATGGGACTAGATCCCAAGACCCTGAGATCATGACCTGAGCCGAAGGCAGAGGCTTAACCCTCTGAGCCACCCAGGCACCCTGAAACATTTCTTGTTCTTGAATATAATGACTCAGTATTATAAAACTGTCAGGTCTCCCTAAATTAGTTTATAAATTTAATATAATCCCAAGAAAAACACTAACAAGTTTTTTTCATGGAACTATACAAGTTTATGGAAATTCCATATGGAAAAATAAACATGTAATTCAAGAATACCAAGGAAAACAGTGAAAGGAAATGATATGAGGTGACTAGCCCTGTAAATCATTAAAGCCATATGGAAATTCCATATGGAAAAATAAACATGTAATTCAAGAATACCAAGGAAAACAGTGAAAGGAAATGATATGAGGTGACTAGCCCTGTAAATCATTAAAGCATGGTATAAAATTTCTATAATTAGAAAAGTATGGTG
The DNA here is from genome assembly GCA_004023965.1 of Spilogale gracilis. Classification (NCBI taxonomy): domain Eukaryota; kingdom Metazoa; phylum Chordata; class Mammalia; order Carnivora; family Mephitidae; genus Spilogale; species Spilogale gracilis. The sequence goes on along the minus strand of PITA01035654.1, from coordinate 6,011 downwards.
CTAACACATGAATAGAAGGCAAGTTATCATTGTTTATCAAGTCTAGCATGGAAAAAACAGAAATAATTTCAAGTACATATGAAGCTTTAGTATATGATAAAGGTAGCAACTCAAATCATTAGGGCAAAAATGGACTTTTTAATAAATGATGTTGGAACAAATGGTTAGCCATTTGGGAAAAAGATAATATTGAGCTTTACCCCAACCATATTCAAGAATAAACTCCAAATGATCAGGATCTAAATGTAAACTGAATTTATATAAGTAGTAGGAGAAAACTAGATGAATTTCTCTTTAGCCTGCATTTAGGGAAAGTCTAACTATGATTCAAAATCCAGATTCATTAAATGCCCTAAAAGACTGATAACTTTGATTAAAGCAAAAACTGTGGTTTTGTCTGGCAAACATCACCAAAAACAGTCATGAAACCATCAACACCCTGGGAGAAAATATTCGCAACATATATTACAGAGTAAGGACCAATACACCAATATGTAAGTAACTTAAAATTGAGAGGAAATAAGGAGGAGGGGGAAATAAAGAAAAAACTGGCAGAAGATGGGAATGGGTAATTTAAAATTTGTATGTGAAAATTTATATGAGAAAAGATTTTCAACTTCACTCATAAGAGAAAAGCAAATTAAAACTACATTAAAATTCCATATCTCACCTACTACATTGGCAAAATTTAAAAATTATAATACATTCTGCCTGCAAGGCAGTGGATAAACAAGCATCTCAGATGTTGCTGGAGGGAATGTGAATTTGCACATCCATCATAAAGGGTAATTTGGGAGTATCCAACAAAACTACACTTGCCTTTATCTTTTGAATTGGCGATCCCATTTCTAGGAATTTTTCCTGAAGATATACTTCTCACAGTAAGAAAATACATTACCCAGTGTTTATTACTGAAGCATTATTTGTAGTTGCAGAATATTTTCAGTAATCTAAATGCCAAACATAAGACAGCTGTTTTATGACAAAATACCATATTTTGTCATAAAACAAAATGGTGGCTCAGTCCTGAAAGATGGGGGGCCCAGCAGATTTGACGTCTGGTGTGGACCTACTGTCACTTGTTAAAAAAAAAAAAAAGACAAAGGATAATCTCCATGAATTGGTATGATTTTCCAGAATTTATTGTTAGGAAAAAGAGAAAAAGCAAGGGCCCCTGGCTGGCTTGGTCAATAGAGCGTGTGACTCTTGATCTCAGGACTGTGAGTCAAGCCTCACACTAGGTGTAGAGTTACTTAAAAAAAAATTTTAAAAAGCAAAATGCAAAGGATGATCTACAGTATACTACCTATTGTGTAAGAAAGAAATAATAATAATAAATAAGAAAAAATAAGAAAATATACATGTATTTACTCATTTGAGGAGAAGGAAACACATGCAAGATAAACTATAATCTTGGATGGCTATTGAGCATTTCAGGAAACGGATGGAAAAGACAGAGGAAATTAAGGGGGGCGGGGAGTGAGAAAGACACTTCTCTGAATGGTAATATTTGATAGGGTCCAGACTTTTGGAGTTATGTTAGTGTTGCACATATCAAAAAAGGAAAATAGGTAAAATCTACAAGGAGGGGGGAAATTTAATATAAACTAAAAATTAACACCACTAATAATAAAAAAAAAAACTCCAAATAAGCCAAACTGCATATTCAATGAATAACATAACCACACTGAAGGGAGATTAGGAAAGAACCCAAATTATGTTTGAACACAGTATTAAGATGTACACTCTCAGGCTAAAACCCCCAAATATTCCTGAACAAAACTGAACTCTTACTAATAGGCTCCTCTTCTACAAAGGTAAAAATTAACATCTCTGAAACTACTTTATGTACATTCTAGGACTGAGAAAATAGTAAATAAATTGTGTAAGATGGGAATTAGTTTTCTGTCAGAGAAGGGAGTTATAAATATGAAAGCTAAAATAATCCTGTGTGTTGAACTGGAATTTAGGCATCAATGTGAATTCATGGGGAGATAAGTAGGTAGGTGGAAGGAAGGAAGGAAGGAAGGAAGGAAGGAAGGAAGGAAGGAAGGAAGGAAGGAAGGAAGGGAGGAAGGGAGGAGTGAAGAGGAAGGAAGGAAGGAAAGGGGATAGACAGATATTAGATAATACTGAAATGGATATAGAGGTATAAGAGTTTGTATATGTATGTGTATATGCACTCATATAATGCTACCCTTATCACGAATCAGGTTCTCCATGATGAGTTTAGTTTTAACTAGGCTGTCCGTTCCATTCCATTGGTATATTTTTCCATCCCTGTGCCTACAGCATTCTTCTTGCAAATTATCTTTAATATTTTGTTTCTTTTATTCTTTGATATTTTACAGTTAGTTAGTAAACTTCCATGAAAATCCTGGTTAAGAATTTGATTTAAAATAGATCTAATTTGGGGGCACTCTTGTTTTCAGCTCAGATCATGATCTCAGGGTCATGAGAATGAGCCCTGCATGGGGCTTGGTTCTCAATGCAAAATCTGTATGAGATTCCTTCCCTCTCCTTCTGCCCTTCCCTCTGCTTGAAGTCCCTCTCTAAAATAAAATATTTAAAATAGATCTAATTTATAAATATAGACAAAATTGATATTTTTGATATATTATCCCTAATTTTCTATTTTTATGCTATTAAAAATATATTTTGTTTCAATTTCCTGTTTCTAGTTTATAAAAATATAATTGATTTTTTAAAAATGTTATTTATTTATCTATGACAGAGAGAGTTGGGGGAGGGGCAGATGGAGAGGGAGAAGCGGACTCCTTCTGATGAACAGGTAGACTGACATGGGCTTTTATCCCAGACCCCGGGATCATGACCTGAGCTGAAGGTAGACGTTTAACCGGTTAACTGAGCCACCCAGGTGCCCCATGTAATTGATTCTTATATATTGATATTATATCCTGCAATCACACTAAACTTACTCATTAGTCCTAGGTGTTTTTCTGTAGATTCCATGAGACTTTTTTTAAAATAGATAATTATGTCATCTGCAAATACAGTTTCATTCCTCCTTTCCAATCTGTATGATCTTTACTTTTTTCCTTACCTTATGGCACTTGCTAGAGCCTCTAGTACAATGTCAAATAGAACTAGTGAAGATGGGCATACTTGCCTTGGCTCTGAGCTTAGCGGGAGAGCATTCAGTCTTTTAACATTATATATGATGTTAGCTAAAGGGTTTTTGTAGATTCTCTTTTCAGTTTGAGGGAGTTGTCATCTGTTCCTGATTTCCTGTGCATTTTTATCATGAAAAGGATGTCGGAGTTTATCAAATGCTTTCTTTGTATCTATTGAGATGATTATAAGGTTTTTTAATATGGATTTTTCAAATGTTAAGCCAACTTTTCAATCTTGGGATAAAATCCACTTAGTCCTGATATTATTTTAAATTCAATTTGCTAAAATTTTGTTGAGAACTTTTGCATGTATGTTTATGAAGGATCTTGGTCTGTAGTTTTTGTTTTCTTGAACCATCTGATTTTATCAAAGTAATGCTCTCTTCAAAGAACAATTTGTGGGGGGAGTGTGTCATTCATAATATTCACTTATCTTTTTAATAGCTGTAGAATTTGTAGTAATGTCCCTTTTCTTATTCCTGATATTGGTAATTTGTGTCTTCTCTGTTTTTTCTAGTCTGGCTAAAAGTTTATCAGTTTTATTGATATTTTTCAAAGAACAAGTTTTCAAATTTGCTGATTTTCTGCATTGTATTTTGTTTCCCATCTCATTGATTTTCTGCTTTTTATAAAAAAGTATTTCTTTTGCTTGCTTTGTTTTATTTGCCCTTTCTTTTCTAGTCTTTTTTTTTTTTTTTTAAGATTTTATTTATTTGACAGAGAGAAACACAGCCAGAGAGGGAACACAAGCAGGGGGAGTGAGAGAGGAAGAAGCAGGCTTCCCGCTGAGCAGGGAGCCTGATGTGGGGCTCGATCCCGGGTCTCCGGGATCATGACCTGAGCCGAAGGCAGTCGCTTAACCAACTGAGGCACCCACGTGCCCCTCTTTTCTAGTTTCTTAAACTGGAAGCTGAGTTCATTGATTCAAGCTCTTTCTTCATTTCTATTATAGTTTAATGCTATACATTTCCCTCTAAGAACTGGATTGGCTGAATGTCCCAATTTTTGATATGCTGCATTCTGTTCCATGTTCTTTTATATCATGGTCAGCCAGGTATAGCTACAAGAGAAGACACAGGAGAGGTTTATTTACTCACAGGTCCTAGAAACACAGGGCATGGCGCAGCATGCCACACAGGGCCACCTGGGGAAGCCTCAGGATGGACAGCAGGCAGATAGCTGGAGTTGGGCTAGAATCTTCATTGGAGTTACTGTGGGACAGGCAAGGCAAGGCAGAATAAACACTTTAGGGTTGGCTAATTCGAGTAATTTCAGCTGGCTCTAAATTAGATGGATGGTCCCTAGTTGCCTGCACCTGGCTCTGGAATGATTATTACCTCTTTGATGTCTCGGCCAGATGGAGGAGGGATGGCTGTGGATTGGTTAGTTTGCAGATCGAAGACATGCTCCTGGCTCGACTCTTTGCTGTCTCAAGAACTGGCTAGCCCTAGGAGGGCCAGTCTCTTGCCAGCCAAAAAGGTTAAGATACCAAACATTGTAATATGCAGAAATAAAAAAATATGAATATGTTTTTCATTTTCTTGGCTTTTGTGCTACTGTCACACATTTTATTTTTATAAACTCCACATTGTTGCTTTTATTGTGGTGAAGTATATATAACATAAAATTTAACATTTTAATCACATTTTTTTTTTAGATTTTACTTATTTGAGAGAGAGAATGAGTGGTGGGGAGGGGCAGAGGAGAGGGAGGAGTAGACTCCCTGCTGAGCAGGGCTCTATCCCAGGACCCTGAGATCATGACCTGACCCAAAGACAGACACTTAACCAACTGAGCCACCCAGGTGCCCCTTGACCCACTTGTAAGTGCACAGTTCAATGGCATTAATTATAGTCACATTGTTTGACAATGATGACCATTGTCTATCTCTCCAGAACTCTGTAATAAATTCTTTATAAAAAGAGATGTAAGAAAACCTTTTATAATAATTCACCATCTTGCAGTGCTCTTCCTTCTTTGGCATGATACAGATTTCAAACTCATATTATTTTCTTCTTTGGAAGAACTTCCTTAAACACGACTTGTAGTGTAGGTTTGCTAGTAATGAATTCTTTCATCTTTATCAGTTTCCCTGAACAGAATAACATGTCCTCTCTCTGACTCCTTTTTAAGATTTTCTTTTTATTACTGGTTTTAAGCAATTTGATTTTGATGTATCCTGGGTGTTGTTTCCTTTGTATTTCCTGTGCTTGGAGTTCATTTTGAATCTTGTTACTGGGGGCTTACAGTTTACATCAAGTTTAGAAAAATTTCAGCCATTATATATTCAACCCTTTTTTCCGTCTTCCCTTCTCCCTCTTCTGTTGCCAGGATTCCGAATAAATGCACCTGGAGTCGCCCCACGGCTCACAGATGCTCTGCTCATTTGTTTCGGTCCTTTTTCTGTTTCATTTTGGACACTGACGTTGAAGTGTTTTCAAGCTCACAAATCTTTCCTCCACAATATCAGATCTCCAATAACCACAGTTTCAGTGTCAGTTGCTGTTGGGAGAGGCTGAGAAATCTTTAAACCATGAAGAAATGTTTCCTCTTTCAAACAGCTCTGTCCTCTGTTTGCATCTTACTGCTTAAGGAGCAAGAGCAGATCAGGAGACACCTTGAACACTGCTTGCCAATCTTGCAAACCTGGATCAAAGTTCATCAGAACGTTCTGCTCTCCACAAACCACAGACAATAGCGCCAGTTTTGGGTTTTTTAAAGATTTTATTTATTTGACACAGAGAGATCACAAGTAGGCAGAGAGGCAGGCAGAGAGAGGAGGAAGCAGGCTCCCTACTGAGCAGAGAGCTTGATGCGGGCCTCGATCCCAAGACCCTGAGATCACGACCCGAGCTGAAGGCAGAGGCTTTAACCCAC
>PITA01035653.1:0-10296 GCA_004023965.1 Spilogale gracilis | reverse complement strand
AATGAATCAATAGGAAAACTTAAGAGTAATGAATCTTAAGATCATGGAAGTAAAGGTAACTAGATAAATAGAATTGTCTTACCTACAAAATTACTCAGAACTATAGTTAAGTATGAACGAAGTACTCTTATGTGAGGGATACTTACTATTATTCATAAACATGTGGCTATTTAGAAAGTTTATTAAGAATCTATGTTTCAGATGAGGGCTGTACTTCATTTGTGGATTTGATACATAAATGTCTTCTCAGAAAACTAGCTTAGTGTGTATTCCATTTAGCTAATGGAAACCTATACTTGCAGGTCATAACAATGTTTCTTTCTCATATATTGATTTTAAAAATAAATAAATAAAAGAATAGCCTTACATTTATTGTGCCTTCAGGCAGACCTGGTAGAGATGAATCCTATCATTCTGTTTCTAGTATCAGAGTAGACACTATGAGCTTCCAAGGACCAAAAAAAAACTATTTCTAGCATATAAATGTGATTGAATTCTGATTCAGTTAACACAACTTTAAAGTATCTCCATACAGATATTAATTCTTACGCTCTGTCAAGTATCATAATTTTCTAGTTTTGTTAACCATGACACAGAGTTTTTATGTATAAATCATTGTGTCTTGTGGCATCTTTGGAGAGGAAAAAGCAAGAAACACAAAACATAAAATGAATGATATTGAAACAGAAAATTACTGAATATAATTCCATAGTCAAATTGTGCCTTAAAGGTGGCACTTGCCTTCAAGGAGGGAATGATAGAGCAAATCTACACAGTGCCTTGTCACCCTAATTGGTAAGCATCCCCCTGTCAGAAGTAAAAGAAAATAATAAAGATTTTAAATACCACTTTGAAACTTGAGATAAGTAAAAACAGCAACTAAGCAAACAAAATCAGGGATTTATTATACCTGGAAAAATAAAATAAGTATACTATATCTGTATCATTAGATGGTCAAATTTGTCTTACTAATACCTTCAAAACAGTGACTTAACTCCCTAACACTTCCTTTCCCCATTATTCTACCAGGCTCTTTATTCAGTGATACCCTTGCTGAACTCCAAAAAGATTGGTGTCTTCTCTTTAAAATTCTCACTATATCTTGTGCATACCTTTGTTAATATGATTAGCATTTTGATGTGAACTCTCAACTTCTCTGTTTCCCTCATTAGATTATAAACTTGGAGAATTAACTCTTACTGTTACGTGTCCCCAGTGAATGGTATAAAAGGCTCTCAATAAGTAATTAATTGAATTATCTGTTGGTAGATTTGTAAAAAATAATTTATTAGTTTTTTCTTCTAAGCTTGTCTTTATTAATATAAGGCATACGATGACTCGCTGTCACATTCTGAGAAGACTTTGTGTTCATAGTGTTTTTAAATATTCTATCCTGCAACTTTCTTTAAGCACTGAAAGTGTTTTAGAATAATGCTCTTGACAAGATAGACCATGTGACAGATAATAAATTATTGCTTTTTGTCCACTTAAAAACATAACTATGGGATAAAACATAACTGTTTACCAAGCAAGAATGGAAGTTTTTATATAAACCTGGTTATATTTCCCAGATGAGAAGAACACTAGAATTTTATTTGACTTAATTTGCTTAGGCTTGAATATATTTAATTCTATATCTGTGGCTTAATAATCATCAGGAACTACTTGTATTGTCATGCAATAACAGCATAATTGAGAAATGGGTGCTAGAATACCCTAGAATATGTTTACTAGGCAATTTCCAGGATTTGCACTTAAAAATGGCACAGATTGGATTAAAGAACCACAAAAAGAAATGCTACAGTTGACTGCTGAGAAGTAGTTCTCTTCTAAACAGTGTGGCAAAATAATTTCCAGTGCACTTGACAATAGTGGGTTACTTATGCAATTCCCAAGGAAAGGATTTGAGAAACTTAAATGAATGCATATGTCTAGGTTCCTGTAAACTAAATGATGTTTGATGGCCTAGTTAAATCTTATTTACCTAGTATGTAAACTTTAGAACCTGAACAGTCATCTGTGAATATACTAAGAGCCAGAGCCAGTGAGTGTCAGCTTGTTTTTCACTCTTCTGATATAGTCTTCTGATATATTTCACTAGATAATCTCTGACTTCTGGTATTTGCTATGCATGTGTCATTTCTTCTACCTAAACTGACTCCTCCCATTCTGTTCCAGTCATTCCTTTTGATGTACCAATACCAATTCACAAACTGCAGGACACCTTTAAGTTATTCAAATTATTTAGCTCCAACATTTTTAGCTCAGGTGTCAAACAAGCCTATAATCCACATTCTATTGTAAGATTTTTGCGCATTGTAAGGGATTTATGTTCCCCTCCTGGGGGATCTCAATTTCACTTGCCTTTTATTTCCAGGATCTGTTTATTTCAGCCCCACATTGACCCATATCTGCCTCCTTTTTCTTGACTTACACACATTTCTTCCTACTAATTATTAGACATCCATCTCCTTCAAAACATCTTTTCATTTTTATGTATTAGCACTTCTGTTTGTTAATATGCAGCCTGATATGTTTGCTTGATCCTGCCACTTGCCAGTAATTACAAAGATACTACTCTCTCTTAATGATGTGCAAATCTAGTGACCAACTCCAAACTCACTCTTTTCCAACAGTGCTGTTGGATTTGCCATACCATGTACTCTTTTCTCCATGTCTCACCTTTCACATATCTCACGAGTATTTGAGATGATGAGATCAACACAAAATTTGATTCTCCAGTGAACATTATTTCAAATCCCCTCCACACTCTTGCCCCACCCTTAAAATTCAGCAGTAACTGTGGTAGGTACAGATATGTTTTTCACACTGCCAAATATTTCTACTGTGAAATCTTTTTGAGATTCCCCCTAGAAGACTTAGGTGAATGCTTTTCAAACTTTATGGAAAGGGAAAGGTATAATCTCTTTTCCAAATAAAATTTTCCTCAGATTTCCAGGATGTGAAAGCAAAACAAAGATGTATTGATTGCAGTGAGGGTTAGTGGGGCATATAGCCCTACCTTATGTTATGTTACTCTTGTACATAGACTTAGCAGCAGCCCCTGAGGTAGGACCTTGAAGGATCCAAGTGCCCTTTCCTCATTGTTTCTAGGAATCCTGCATGTGCTTGTGTTTTAATGTGTTCCTTATGTTGCATTATAATTGTTTTACTTTTGGTGTTCTCACCAAAACTGACATTCTTGTATTTTCATTACCCAGCAAGGAAGAAGTGTCTCATTCATGATGCATCTCTAGCAACATGAACAATGCCTGTCATACAATTGAAATAAAAACCCACTAGTTCAATATCCACAAATAAGTTGATAAATTACTGGGTTTTTAAAAAAATATCTTATTTATTTATAAGAGAGAGAGAGAACGGGGGTAGAGGGGAGGAAACAGAGGAAGACGGACAAGTAAGTAGACTCTGTGCTGAGTGCTGAGCCCGACACGGGGCTCAATCTCAGGACTCTGAGATCATGACCAGAGCTGAAACCAAGAGTTGGACACTTAACCAACTGAGCCATCTAAGTGCCCCTAAATTACCGATTTTCATAAAAGCCATTTGTGGAATAAATAAAAACTGAGTATGATTTCTTATAGTAAGTGTCCTTGACCATATACAAATCAGAATGCCAAGCGTCAAGTTACTGGTATTTTATTTGCATCGATTTTTAGTCTTCCCATTTACAAATTAGCCTCTAGAAAAATACTGTAGCATTAGAAATCTAACAGAGCTTTTAGGTTCTTTTATTTTAAGGGCTTTTATATATTACTTCAGTGATTCACTTTATAATACTGAGGCTGAATGAAATCTTGCACAGCTGGGAAATAATTTTTCCTTTTACATGTTCTATGAACATCTGTCCAGCTTATGTTTTACTAAAAAAAACCTTCCATGAATATTTATCTGGGTTCCACAGATAGTACTTTGGAAAATTCCAGTGCAAAAACAAGTGTTTAATAAAATACTGGATTCTGGACTGTTGAAATTTAAGTGTTAAAGGAAAATGCTGAAGAGATTGTAATTGTTACCATAACTGGTGAAATAGGTTGAAATGAACTATGAACTCTTCATATATTTAATTTCTTTTTGTGAAAGTAGACCTGATACACTAAGAAAAGAATCATAGAACAAGATAATGAGGCAAATCATCTGTTCCATTTCCCAGCGTCAGCAGTCCATCTGTGGCTGTCTGTCTATACAGGGTTTTCTTTACTCTTTGACAGACTTGATTTTGCTGCTTTTTCAAGGTGAATCATAATACATGTATAAAAAGCATCACGTTCTCACATCATTATGAGTGTAGGCTTCACTTGAATTAAAAATACACGAAGCAGACCATATCTATTTTCAAATCTTTTCTCATCTCTGATGCTGCCAGTTGCAAATTCATGAGATTACAGTGACTCTCGTGTGGGTAAAACACTTGATCTCTAATGATTTATTAGAATAATTAGAACCCTCTATGACAAAACTAAAGAGTTAGCAAAGTTTGTGATTGGCCACCTGTCCTGCCTGTTCTAGACCCTTTCACCCTTTCTTCAGAGGTGCTGTCACTGACTTTTCTTGGGCTCTTTTCTTTTCTTTTTCATTTTACACTTTGATAATTTATAGAAGAGAAATGATCTGCATAGTGTGCAGAAACAACCCTTAGGGCTGAAAAAATGACCTCCTTATTCCAGTCTTCCAAGTTGCTTTTCCTCTTCTCAAGCATAACCCACATTCATTCAAAATACAGAAGCTTTTAATTCTTTTTGATTAAATGTATTAAAAGTTTTGTGTATGTTTTGCCCAATTGAATGTTTTATATCTATATCAACATTAATTCTCCCTTTTTCTTTTACTTATTACCTTTCTATTCCACAAGAAATTATTTGGCTTAAGCTGTGAGGTAGAGATTTAATTAGATTTATCACTTTCTTATGACCAAATTAGTTCATTGTCTCAAAATCATTCTTAATTGCTTTGTTGCCCTCTTTCCCTCTGCCTCTCCTCCCTGTTTGTGTTCTCTTTCTGAAGTTCATTTCCAGATGAATATTTAGCAACATCACACTCAGGATGAAGCTAATTTCATTCAGAAATCTTCAGAAAGAACAAAAAAGAAGGGGGGTGCCTTGGTGGCTCAGTCAGCTGAACATCAGACTGTTGGTTTCAACTCAGTTTGTGATCTCAGGGTCCTGGGATCCATCGGCAAATCTGCTTCTCTGTCCCTACCCCAGCTTGTGCTCTCTCTCTTTCTGTCTCTAAAAAAAAAACCTTAAAAAAAAAAAAAAACAACCAACAACACTGTTAATTGCTGATTTTCTCAGCTACTGGTTCTTACATTCAAAATGAAATTAGCTTCATCCTGAGTGTGATGTTGCTAAATATTCATCTGGAAATTTAGGGAAAAATCCATGTATCCCTCAAGTATCTTATCACTACTTCTCCAAATATTTAGGAGGTACTGGGGAGAATTAATAAGAGCAGTAACTTTCTGCATGCAAGCCATATGATGTAGAGGTATCTGAGTTAACTCCAAGTATGCTTGCTCAATTTGGTTTAAATAGCATTCTGAAGGATAATACCAATTTGTATAAGTAGTTTACCCTTTTACCTTTAATTGTCATTTAAGTGGTTTTGAATACTTTGTGGTTATAAACAATATTTGTCATTTCCAGTACATATCTAGGGTAGAAGTGGAGTAGAAATGGGATTGCCAGATCATAGAGATGTTATTTTAAAATTTGATAGACTATTGCCAATTTGTACTCTGTAGACGTTACATTAATTTTATTTCAATGACATCTGAGAGTAATTGGCAAATATGTTATCAACATATTTTTAATTTTGATAGGTACAATGATATCTCTTTCCATGTCTCATTTTGAATACTGTTTTTTTTTAGTATTTTTCAAAGCCATTTGAAATTTCTTTGTCTCTTTTTTAATAAATAGTGTTTATATCTTATTCATATTACTATTGAGCTATTTATTGGCCTTTTTTGTGTAGATTTATCTTAGGTCTTTATATATTTAGAGAATTATTCCCTGGTAATATTAATTACAAGCTGGTACCATCATTTTATGCTTATCTTTTGTTTATGGATTTTTTGAAATGTGTAATATTTGATTTTGGTATAATTTGTGAATATTTTATATTTAAGGGTTCCATGGCATAGTCTTCATGCTGAGCTTATATTTTAAAAGTTCTCATCTTTCTTATAGCATTTTGTTTTAAAGATTTTATTTATTTGACAGAGAGAAACACAGCTAGAGAGGGAATACAAGCAGGGGGAATGAGAGAGGGAGAAGCAGGCTTCCCATCAAGCAGGGAGCCTGATGCGGGGCTTGATTCCGGGACTGTGGGATCATGACCTGAGCCGAAGGCAGTAACTCAACCAACTGAGCTACCCAGGTGCCCCTCTTCTAGCATTTTAATAAAATTTTTAAAATTTTTTTGATCCTCTTAAAAATTATTTTTTGAATAAAGAATATGGTATGTATTTAATTATTTCTAGATGTCTTTCCACATCAGTGAACATTATGAACTGAATTAACTGTTTTTACCACTGAAACTTGATATATTTATTTATTCATTTCCAATATATATTTGAGATTATTCCCAATTTTCAATTCTGCCTCGTTTTTCTGCATACTGTATAATTATAGTATTATATACTGTATTTATACTTTGGGAGGACATCTTTTCCCTTGCTGTCCCTTCTTTTTTTAAGATTTATTTATTTATTTTAGAGAGAGAGTGAAAGAGAGCACATGAGCAGGGGGAGAGGGGCAGAGGGAAAGTGAGAGAGAATCTCAAGCAGACTCCATGCTGAGTGCAAAGCTGGGCATGGGGCTCAAACTCATGACTGGGCTAAAACAAAGAGTCAGACATTTAACTGGCTGAACCACCCAGGTGTTACTTGATTCCCTAGTTTTCCCTACGTTTTAGTAGTGTTAACTTTTCTTTTACCTCTGATTTCCCTATTGGCTTCCCAACCTGTGTCAGCTCTACTGAACAATCAAATGTTATGCTGAGCTATTTCTTCTTAGATTCAACATTATGATCTCTACATTACCCAAAGCAGAGTGTTTATTAAAGATTTAATAATTTCCGCCTTTTTATATAACACCATTTGCATGTCATAGTTGAGTTTCCTTTCTAATTGAAATTCTTATTTTTTATTTTTTTAAATTTTTGAAACATTACTTTTATAAACAGTATTTGGTTTGTTTTTCATTTAGAAATGAATTACTCTCATCTTCACAGAAAGAAGAGACATTACCATTTACATATTTACTAAATAAAACCTTTGTGATTCTTTTTTTTTAATAAAGATTTATTTATTCATGAGAGACAGAGAGAGAGAAAGGCAGAGGGAGAAGCAGGCTCCGCAAAGAGCAGGGAATCCAATGCAGGACTCGGTCCCAGGACCTTCGGATCATGACCTGAGCTGAAGGCAGATGCTTAACGGTCTGAGCCAGCCCGAAACCTATATAATTCTTCTTGCAGGCATTAATCTCGAAGCTCCCTGTGACTTCCTATTTTAATGTATAGCCATTGCATTTAAGACTGATTGCCCATTTTTGTAATGGAATTTCTGGGAAATTTAAATTTTCCTCTTTATTAGTACTCCTATTTTTTTTCAATAATATCCTCATTAGTTTTCTCTAAAGAGTTGTGTTCAAAACCAACTTAAGTCAATTTTTCTTTGGTAATTCTCTCACAGTATTGCTATTTAGGGGAGCCTTGGTGGCTCAGTCTGTTAAGTGCCTGCCTTCTTCTCAGGTATGATCCCAGGATCCGGGGATCCAGCCCTCTGTCCTGTTCTCTGTTCAACAGGGAGCCTGCTTCTCCCTCTCCCTTCGCTTGGTTCTCTGTCTGCTTGTGCAAGTGCTTGCTCTCTCTGTCAAATAAATAAAATCTTTTAAAAAGTAATTTATTAAAAAGTATTTTTTAATAAGATGGCATTGAACAATTGGTAAAACCTTCTGTGAGTTTGATCTAAATCTCTGTTTTTTGTTTGTTTGTTTGTTTTTAAGATTTTATTTAGAGAGAGGGTGCATGAGTAGGGGAGAGACAGTGGGGCAGTAGACTCCTGGCTCAGTGGGAACCTTGATGCAGGGCTCAATCCCAGGACCCTGAGATCATGACCTAAGCCAAAGTCAGAGGCTTAACTGGCTATGAAATCTAGGCACCCCTAAGTCTCTACTCTTTTAAGTGCAGTGACCACTAACTTAAATTTACGGGAGATTGGATAATAATCCAGAGGCAGGATATTCTAATCCTTAAAATTAGTATGAGGCAACAAGAAAAACCTTCAAAGTGAGATTTGCTCAGGAATCAAGTTTGGGGCACCATTCTTTTTTTTTTTTTTTTTTTAAGATTTTATTTATTTATGTGACAGAGAGAGAGATCACAAGTAGGCAGAGAGGCAGGCAGAGAAAGAGGAGGAAGCAGGCTCCCCGCAGAGCAGAGAGCCCCATGCGGCCTTGATCCCATGACCCTGAGATCATGACCTGAGCCGAAGGCAGAGGCTTTAACCCACTGAGCCACCTAGGCGCCCTTGGGACACCATTCATAATGGTAGAAGCTACAGGTCTCTCTGTCTTTGTTGTATTTACCCAATTAATACACATAACTTGAATATACTACTTTTAACAGCAAGAACCCATTTTTAAATATAGATGTTATTTTTGGGAGCAGTTTTAAGTTCACAGTCAAGTTAAGTACAAAGAGATTCCATAGACCCCTGTCTCCACAAATGGACAACCTCTCCCAGTATAACATCCAGAGCAGTACTTTCTTAACAGTTGAATCTACATTGACACATTATTATCATCTAGAGATAATAGTGCACATTAGGATTCGCTCTTGGTACTGTCTTTCTGTAGGCTTTGATAAATGTAAAATGACATGTATCCACAGATCATACAGATCATACAGAATAATTTCACTCCTCTAAAAATAATTTTAGTCATAATCTCCTAATCATTTTGCTCTTCTGTGCTCTACCTATTTATTTCTGTGTTCTTATCTCTGATAGCTACTGATCTTTTTGTTGTCTCCATAGTTTTGCTTTTTCCTGAAGGTTATATAGTTGAAATCATATAGTATGTAGCTTTTAAAAAATGGTTTCTTTCACTCAGTAATATGCATTAAAGTTCCTTTATTTCTTCTCTTGATAGCTCATTTCTTTCTTGTGCAGAGTAGTATTCCACTGTCCAGATATACCAGTTTATTCACCTACTGAAGGATGTCTTGATTGCTTCCAAGTTTTGGCAATCGTGAATAAAACTGCAACAAATATCTTTGTTCACGTTTTTGTGTGGACGTAAATTTTCAACTGTGGGTAAATACCAAAGAGTGCAATTGCCATATCGTAAGGTAAGAGAATGTTTGCTTTGTGAGAAACCCCCAAACTGTCTTCTAAAGTGACTGTAGCATTATCCTGCCAGGAATGAACAAGAGTCCCTACTGCTCCACATCCTCACTAGCATTTAGCTTTGTTTTGGATTTCAGCCATTCTAACAGGGATTTTATTGATTTCATTGGCAGTTCTCTAAAGGCATGTGATGTAAAGCATCTTTTCATATGTTTGTATGCCATTTGTATATCTGTGATGAGATGTTTGAGCCCCTTGTTCATTTATTAATTAGGTTGCTTTGTTTTCTTATATTCAAGTTTTAGAAGTTCTTTGTGTATTTTGAACAACAGTTTATTAGAATAGTCTTTTGTAAATATTTCCCCCTGGTCTGTGGCTTGTGTTCTCATTCTCTTGTGTCTTTTGGACAGCATTTTTAGTTTTAAGGAAGTCTAGGTTATGAATTATTTCCTAGGTTCCTATGAACCTATTTCTAGGTTATGAATGTTATTTAGATAACATTACTAATGTTATCTAAAAAGACATCATCATACTCTGTTATCAAAGTTTTCTCTTGTGTTATCTTCTAGATGTTTTATAGTCTTGAGTTTTATGTCTATGATTCATTTAGAATTAATTTCATGGATTCATTTAGAATTAATTTTATGGATGTAAGGAGTGTGTGTGTGTGTGTGTGTGTGTGTGTTTTAATGTGGATGTCCATTTGTTACAGATAATTCATTGAAAAAACTATCTTGGGGCGCCTGGGTGGCTCAGTTGGTTAAGCGACCGCCTTTGGCTCAGGTCATGATCCTGGAGACCCAGGATCGAGCCCCACATCGGGCTCTCTGCACAGCCGGAAGCCTGCTTCTTCTTCTCTCACTCCCCCTGCTTGCGTTCCCTCTCTCGCTGTGTTTCTCTCTGTCAAATAAATAAATAAAATC
>PITA01035652.1:0-10297 GCA_004023965.1 Spilogale gracilis | reverse complement strand
GGGGCTCCTCCACCCACGCATGTCTGAAAGGGCACTAGTCAGAACGGCATTCCTTTCCTCTAAAGCTTGAATTTCTGAGCATTAAAATTTCCTGAGAAAGATAACACTTTTAAGTTGTCTGTTGCTTCTGAATCCAAAAACTCACCTGGGGGACTTTTGACAATCTGTCAGTGTCTGGGTCCTACACTAAGCCAATGAGTGTAGGTAGAGGAGGGAAACCCAGACACTGACTCCTCTCTTTTATTGCACATGTTACTGAACATTTTCTCATCCAAAATACTTTTCCATCGGCTGGGCCCCTTTCCCTCATTTAGTCAACAGACACTAATATTTATTGAGTACCAGGCGCCAGGCGCTAGTTCTGTCCTCCTAGAATTTACATTCTTACTGTGGAGAAAGACAATAAAACAACAAATTTAGCATACTCTGGTTCTCATCTTTTTTCTCCTATTTGCTGGCCTCTGCCAGGTCTTGGTATTACTCTGTGGCTCTGTTACTAGAGGCTCATGGCCATTGGCCCTCATAGCAGACTCCTTTCTATGCTATTATGCACATTATAATGTGAGATTTTTAAAAAAGAGTATTTATAATTACGCTCCACAAATCTGTTCTTGAAATGACTAACTTTCATACTGCCCTTAGAAAATAAGGGTACGTTGGTTTCGAAATGTTTCTGTCTCCAGAAATGTGAAAAGAAGGCAGGATTTTAAGTCAGGAGACTAAATCAAAATTCCGACTCTACCTTATTAGCTATGTGATCTCAAACCAGTCGCTTAACCGTCTTAGAGCTCAGTCAACAGGGATGCACACAGTGGCGCCTGGGTGGCTCGGTCAGGTAAGCGTCTGCTTTCAGCTCAGGGTCCTGGGATCGAGCCCTGCATTGGGCTACCTGCTCGGTGGGAAGCCTGCTTCTCCCTCTCCTACTTCCCCTGCTTGTGTTCTCTCTCTCTCTCTCTCTCTCTCTCTCTCTCTCTCTCTGTCAAATAAATAAATAAATCTTAAAAAAAAGAAAAGAAGGACACACACAGAGCACAGACATAAGACCACTGGCCCAGACTGCACTGGCCCTGGGATGAAGCTCACCCTCCTCTGTTACTTCTATCTCCATCACCAAAGGTGAAGACAGACTTCTGGAAACCCCCTTGTCTTCACCACCAGACACATGGCTCACCATCACCATCTTAATACCCTCTCATTTTTTCATTCATCCTGAGTCTGTCAGCCATGACAAAACCTCCCAGATTTCCTCTCATCTCCATACACTACTCCCCTTCAGGCTCCCTACTTACCCTATTCTGTCACCTTCTCCCTTCTTTCTACCAGTCCTGAAACCCATCCACTGTGCCTTCTAAAATTCATGACCATTATTTGCAAAGTCTGCTTGTATTAGTGACCAACAGATTTGCTGCATAGCAAATATCTCTGAAAATTAGTGTCTTAAAAAAAATTTTTTTTTTATATAGCACAGTCTTGCCAGACTGGAAATTAGAGAATGGTTTGACTAGGTAGCTTTAGTTTGGAGTCTCCCAGCAGGCTGCAGTCAGTTGTCAACTGGAGCTACAGTCATCTGAAGGTTTGGGGAGGGAAGATCTCTTCCCATCCAGTTCACTCTCGCATTGGCAAGTTGCTGCTAGCTGGTGCAGGGTAGGAAGGCCTCTCTTTCTCTCTACAAGAACCTCTCAGCAGGAAGGCTTGAGTATCCTAACCCTATATCATTGGCTCCTTCTTCTTTTGTTGGCCCATCTTCTCTCTGACCCTTTAATGTTGCAGTGTCCCAGGGCTCAGTCCTTCTTGGTCCTGTTCTCTTCTCTAACTACAGTGATTCTCTTGCTGATCACAGCGGTATCATGGCTTTAAATACCACCAAGATGCTACTGACCTCCAAAGCATATCTCCAACACCAACTCGATGGTATGTCCTTGGATGTCAAATAAATATCTTAACACAACATGCCCAAGTCTGAATTCTTGATCTTACTACCAAAACTTGCTCTACCCTCAGCTCTCTCCTAGTTAATAGCAACCCCACCTTCCCATTCAACAGATGAAAAACATCAAAATTCTCTTTGAGTTTTCTCTTTCTTCTATAGCCACATCCAGTCCAACCACAAATCTTGCTGGCTGTCTTTTCCAAACATATTTAAAATCTGAATGCTTTTCACTCCCTTTTCTGCTGCTAGCTGTCTCTCACCTGGCTCCTGCAATAACCTCTCAACAGTGTCCCCACTGCCCCTGTCCCTTTATAAGTTACTCTCAGCATGGCAACCAGAGGGATATTTTTAAAACATTCTTAATCACTCTTCTGCTAAAATGCATGATTGTCCCCTCATTGGCACAGAGGAAAAGACAATGGCTTCCTAGACCTTATGACTGACAACTCGTTTCACTCACCTATCTGACCTCATCTCTACTACTCTCCCCTTTGATCACTCCACTCCAGCCACACTGGCCCTGCCCTGTTCCTCGAACATGGGCCAGGCAAGCTCCCACATTACCACCTATACTTTAGTTGTTCCCTCTGTGTAGATGTTGCTTCCAGCATGATTAACTTCCTCAACTCTTTCATGCCTTTGCTCAAACGCTATAATCATAGAGGCTTACCATCACCACCTTACTTGGTACTGCAACAACACAACTGCACACACACACAGATCCTTTGCCAACCCTCACTACCCTGTTCCATTTCTTCCCATTTTCTATGTCATCTATCATATTCTAATATATTTGATAACTTTTTTATCTTTTTATTGCCTGTTCACCATCTTCCCCTCGGAGATGCAAAATGAGAGTTCTTTGCATTACTTACTGATCTATCCCAAACATAGAACTTCATGTAACATATTCAATAAATCAAGAAATACTGTCTTTCTGGAATTTACAACCCATAGATTATCAGTATAGCTTCTATAACTAATTAGCAGAAGAACTAAAATTTTAACTCAGACATTATGAATACAAGTTGAAAGAAATAACCCTTTATCAAACCTTTGAAACATTAATATTATTTATTAAGTTTTGACAACAAATAAGAATAAATATATTATTTTAATTAAGTGGTAGATTATTAGAACAAACATTTTACACTCTTCTTTGCTGAGGTAACTGTGAATTTTCAGTATATTTCATACCTCCAAAACTTTTGTTTTGTGGCTTAGAGTCATTATGTTCTTAGATCTCCTTATTTTTTATTACCATTAACAACACTAGCATATGATTTTCTTTTATAACCCATTTTACACAAATAAACAAAGTTTTATCACTTTAGGGGAGTTTGTGTGCATGCTAATGACTATAAAACAACAATGTCAAGTTAAAAATCAGAGGCTGGGCTGGACCCTCCCTTCTCTGTGAGTCATTCCAGCACATCAGTGTTGCAAAGCCTGCAACTCAAATGCATTCTTCAGCAAAACAGCAAATCATCACATGTCAAGTTGCTTGAAAATAGCCAAAAGTGCAAATGTTTAAGGCTCAAGTCCCTGCACTGTAATTGGACTCAATTATCACAACAGACACCATGAAGTAGGGGGTAGGACACAGATGAAAAAGGGAAAAGGATGGAAATCCCAATAGCTAGGAGCTCAGTATTTAGAACTAGAAATTTCTCTGCTCTGGACAGCCCTTTGACTCTTCCAGGTGGTGACAGCAGGAACAATGAATTGTCAAAGTAAAAACGTCTCAATGTTAAAACTAAGACTCTTAAAAATATAGTGTGTCAAAACTTACATAACTCATTAATGAGGAAATCAGCAGAGTGATAAAGCTGGTTCAAAGAATATTTAGAGAGGGGCGCCTGGGTGGCTCAGTTGGTTAAGCGACTGCCTTCTGCTCAGGTCATGATCCCGAACACCCGGGATCGAGCCCCACATCTGGCTCCCTGCTCGGCGGGAAGCCTGTTTCTCCCTCTCTCAGTCCCTCTGCTTGTGTTCCCTCTCTAGCTGTGTTTCTCTCTGTCAAATAAATAAATAAAATCTTAAAAAAAAAAAAAAAGAATATTTAGAGAACCGAGCAGTTATAGAAACTGAAGAATGTTGAATTAAGATTGCTAGATTAGATACAAAGCTGGTAGATAGCCTACAAAGCAATAAAACTGTAAACCTAGGGGTTATATTTTCTAGTAGACAGAAATCATTTGCATCTCTACTAGATAAACCTTTATGCATGACATGTAACTTTGCAGGATGCAGGCCCTAATTAATAGTAAACAATACATCAAACAAAAGGGTATTCTCCTAAAGAATTAAGTAATCCTTGGGTGGGCCTCTGTGACACTGCAAGGACATAGAGCCATCCCCTTGCCTTATTTCTAATTTTTTGGTGTATATTTTTTATTCTTTTTTTTTTAAGATTTTATTTATTATTTGACAGAGAGAGATAGTGAGAGAAGGAATACAAATGGGGGGGAGGGCAGGGGAGAGGATGAGGGAGAAGGAAAGGGAGAAGC
Organism: Spilogale gracilis; assembly: GCA_004023965.1. Taxonomy (NCBI): domain Eukaryota; kingdom Metazoa; phylum Chordata; class Mammalia; order Carnivora; family Mephitidae; genus Spilogale; species Spilogale gracilis. Next base: position 5,857 of record PITA01035652.1, on the reverse strand, counting down.
AAGCTTCCCTTAGAGCAGGGAGCCCCATGCAGGGCTCGATTCCAGAACCCCAGGATCACGACCTGAGCAAAAGGCAGATGCTTAACAATTGAGCCACCCAGAAGCCCCAGTATATATATATATATATTTAATGAAAACTGAAGTAGGAGAACCTCCTTCTCCTGGCCACCTTTGGAGAAACACTCTATTCTATTACACTAGAAATGTGTCTGGTCTGTTTCAAGGAAAAAAAAATAGAAACAAAACAAAACATCTTCCAGTTCCAAACTCCGAAAGATTCTTTAGGACTACAGCCTATTTTAGTAAAAATATTTTGTTTGAATGACATATTTCTCCTACAAACAAGAACATGATGAATGAATGAATCCTATATTCCAGTTTGACTTATATATTCTCTGTTGTTGCTCTCTCTGCAACACTGGTACGGGTGAGGGATAACTGGACCAGCCTGTTATCCTCTGGAGGCTGAGCGAGATGGTAAGTGTCGACAGCCCGGCCACCCCCCTGAAAACCGGGAAAGAAACCACACCGAGCCGGGAGTAGAGTCAGCCATGAAGGCGCAGCAATCTCACCTTTATTGTATCAGAGACACAGATATACAGGGAGGAAAGGAGGGAGTAAAAGAAGTAGCAGGGGCCAATAAGAACTCATTACGTGGCTATCACTAAGGCCTTAGGCAGATTTCAGACCGGACTGCTGGGCGGGGCTAAATTCGCCAGTCCCCGCGCAAACTAGCAGAGCACGGGAAGATTCAGCTAGGTCACGTATGCAGAAGTATTCCGGATAAGCCCAAGAGGTCACCCCAGCCGACCTCCACTAATGGCCGCAAACTAGCGGGCGCGAGGAGGTCCCAACATCTGTATGCAAAGAATTCATCAACTGTGTTTTAGAATTGGAAAGCAACCTTAGCGAGCAGTCTCAGAGGCACATTATGTCCAGAAAGGTAAAGCAATTTTCTCAGTCACACTGTGACTCCGAAACTGAGCCAAACAGAAAAACGTAGGGGCTCTAACAGGTGATTTTTAACTTCCTGTGATTGGTCAATGGATAACCGTGATCTCTGACCCTCAAATCATGCTGCTGTGGCAGAAAAAAAGGCTTTATAGCAAGGAACTCATGTTTAAGGGCTGTGAGAACTTTTTAATTATTTGTAATCTTCTCCAATAAGATGCACAGCAAAATAAACTGGTTAATTCAACTGCAGAAAAAGAAAAGATCAACGCTTAGACAGCACCATTTACATTGGCTAGTCACGATATTTCATTTTTTATAATTCCATTTTCGTCTTGTCTAATTTTTTCTTCCAGGTCTTTTTTTTTTTTCAAAGAGAAATATGCCTTACTTATAAACATTTTCATTTTAGAAAATAAAGCTGTATTGTTAAAATAATCAGGTTTTAGAAAAGATAGAGTATATTAAGAAACAAAAGCAAAAACAAGGGAATTTGACTACTGAATAACCTTGATGGCAGATGAGAACGCATGCCATTTCTCATTTCCTTTTTAATTCTCCTGATCTACAAATTGAATCTGGACTACAGGATGGGCTGACAGTGTTGAGGGAGAGTTTTGTTACTTCAAGTATTTATGTCAGTCATAATAATTATGCTTAAGCAAGAGTAGTCTTTCATCACGATTTTGTAGAATACTGTTCCTTCCCCTAACAAAATTATTCACTTAAAATGAAAGAAGTGGCATTGGATGATAAAGTTCAACGAGTGTTCAACATTGGTTGCTAATTTCCACCTTGATTCTACAATCCCTAAAGTTTCTTTGAATAATAGGTTTGACACAACTTTAAGTTAATTCAAATCTGCATTAATTTAAAATACATATGCATATCACAGTGTCACTTTCACACGGATGGAGACAAAGAAATCTGTCAGAAAAACAGCATAGCCAAACTGGAATGTCAAAATTTTGAGAAGTTTAGGAACAGTTGTAATACCAATTCCCAGCTGCATTTCAAGTTTTAACCCCATATTATCCTGTAATTATCTTAAATTCTGAGGGCATGCTTAATACTTACCATTCAGCCTGGACTGTTCAAAATATCTGTTTTATTGATACTCTAAATATATTATTCAAAGTGACTGAATAGAAATCTTTTTAAAAGGAAACTGATGATTCTTACTCTTTTATCAAGACTGTTAATAAACATTCACTTTTTAAAATAAATTAGTATATTCAAATATAGAACAGATGCATCAATAAAATTTAGATAGCTTAAGCTGCCCAAAGCAGTATTTCCTAATAGTTTTCTTGGCACATTCAAATGATTGCATATCTCCTACTCTGGCTAAATGTAAACTAAAAAGAAAAAGTAGTACTAGTTTGACACAAGTGACCAGAGTGGGGTTCTTGGTGGTGCCAACCCCATGCTATGGTATGACAAATTGGAGACTTCAAAGAGCAGAGATCTTTATGATTGAGAAACCAGACCCTAAAGGCTAAGAAAATGTCTGCATCTCCACCCCTCTAGAAAAGGTGAAGTTTCTAATTGTTCTTTTTTTTTTTTAAAGATTTTATTTATTTATTTGACAGAGAGAAACACTGCTAGAGAGGGACCACAAGCAAGGGGAGTGAGAGAGGGAGAAGCAGGCCCCTGCCAAGCCAAAGAAGCCCAACGCTGGGCGGGGGCAGGGGTCTCGATCCCGGGACTCCAGGATCATGACCTGAGCCAAAGGCAGACACTTAACAACTGAGCCACCCAGGCACCCCAGTTTCTAATTGTTCTTAAAAATATGATGAAAAGACAATGATGCTGTCCATTTTTTTTCAGTAACTGAATTAAATGTATGTGAAGGTCTATGCCCAAGGGAAAGAGGGAGCTGAAAATCCCCAGAATCCTAAACTCCAGCAAGCTGTTTTGTTAAGTGAAAGTCAAAAGGTTCAAAAATGTCCTTTGGCCATTGAATCACATCTGTGTTTCAGCTGACCGTGTGTGTGTGTGTGTGTGTGTGTGTGTGTGTGTGTGTATTCCTTAAAGTCATTAGAAATTTATATCTTGAGTGATACATACCATTTTTAAAATTAAAATTCTTTACTGGAACTCAGATACTAAGGTCACACTTTGACCTATTCTAGTGAATTGATAGATGAGGACGGTAATGTGCTGCTTCTCCCTCAGATCCCTTGAATTCCTGAATCGGGTGAGTAGCCACACAGATTGAAATGGGAAAAGCATGGGAGTTAGCTATGATTTTTGTGCCCAGGATATGAAAAGTGCTAGCTAAATTCTCCTTAGAAGGTTTTGTTTGTCCATCAGCTTCATAGATGATAAGATAGAAAGGGGAAAAAAATTTGTTTCTTAGATCAAGAAAAAAGCCTCAAACTAGAAATGTCAAAAATAATCAAAGCCAAATGAGACATTCTAAAGCCAGTGGTGACATCATCACCTTTCACCTTCCCATCAACAGACATGATATATTTTTTAATGGAATTACATAAAAATATGTTTATGTAATTCTAAAAGAATGAAATATCTCTATCTCAAGAGATCATGTTATTTCCCAAGGTATACATGCCTTTAGGGATTTTAGATTAGAAAATGCTGTGTGCATTACATATAAGCAAGGTAAAAAAGTGTTGTACTTAAGTAAATAAATAAATAAAATTGAGCAGATATACTGGGAACATGACATGCCTTAAAGTTATCATTTATAAGGAAAACAAAAATAATCTGGGAATAAAGACCTTGAAGAAATAAGAGAAATACATTCACAATCATGTAAATGGTCAATATGAAGCTATAAATTGAATTTACTAACATATTTTATGCCGTTAGTAATTTTCATAAGTCCCTAGGTTTTCTTCTGCTATGTTCAGTCTTTTTGTTGCTTTTAGTTGTTTTAGTAAATGGAAACATTTTATATATAAAGGAATTGATATCTTAATGGATATAACCTACTAGAACACTATTAGCACATGTTCAGGATGTAAAATAAATCACTTAAAACATGTTTAAATTACTCAAATCCTAGCTTTTTGAAAAAATGAGTCACATCAAGGAAAACACCTAATCAAGTGGGATCATGTGGAAAATGGTAAGTAGCCTTAGCCAGGGAGCCAGATCTCATTTTACCTTCTCAGCCTTTCAGGCTATATAGGTCTATGCTGTACTCTTCCTTGGGAAGGACTGGTGTTTTCCTTTTTATAGTTCATAAGTAGCAAGGTCAAGCTTGAATCTACTTGACTTTTTCTCTTTGTGAGCAGGAAGTCTCCTGTAACCAAGGGAACTGATATTGGCTCTGATTACCCCTTCCATATTGGTGCATGGTCCAAGACTATATTCCCAGCTGACATGAATATCTTTGATAACTTCAGAGCTGCAACCAATATAGACTATCTTAGGAAGGCCCTTTCTAAATAAGGGGAGATACTTTACATTCTCCTTGTTTCATTTTGTTTTTTAACTCAACAAGCTTTTTATTTTGTAAAAATTTTAGATTTATAGTAAAGTGGAAAGGACAATACAGAGAGTTTCGGTACACCACCGACCCATTAGTAATATCTTAAATTACCATAGTCTATTTGTCAAAGCTACAAAAAAAACCCCAGAAAGACAAAATCCCAGAGAAAACAAAAACAAAACCGAAAATAAAAATCCTCAGTACATTATTATTAACTAATCTTTAGATTTATTCGGATTTCACCAGTTTTTCTATTAAAACTCTCTTTCTGTTCCAGTGATCCAATTCAGGATACCACATTTCATGTATTTGTCATGTGTCTCTGGTCTCCTCTGCTCTATGACAGTTTCCCAGTATTTCTTAGGACAATTTCCCAGCATTTGCCAGCTTTCTCCCCTGGAAGTTCTAATTCCCCCTTCCTATGGTCACTTACTGAGAAGTCAGTCTTTAAGTGCAGCCCAGCCTCAAGGCAGGGAAGTTTCCACCATCTATAGAGGGTATCTATACATACAAAATGGAATTCTCTGGTAAGAAAGACTTATTGTTTTTTCTTTCTTTTCTTTCTCTCTCTCTCTCTCTCTCTCTCTCTCTCTCCCTTCCTTCCTAAGTCCGTCCTTCCTTCCTTCCTTTCTTCCTTCATTCCTTCCTTCTTTCCTTCCTTCCTCTCTTTCTTTCTTTCGTTCGTTGTTCAAATAATTCCATCTCTTTCTGGTCAGTTTCTGTGTTACTCTGACAAGAGGCTATTCCTTTGTTTTTCTCTCCTACGTTTTTGGAGCTCTTTTCTTTAAACTATACCACTTATTCCTGTCTTGGCTTTAAATAACATCAGTATGCTGATGTCTCCCAAATCTGTAGGAATAGCTCAGCCTTTTCTCCTGAACTCTAGACTACCATACTCTTCTGCTTCCTCCTCATCTCCACTTGGAGAGCTAACAGGCATTACATCTCAATAAGTCCAAATCAGAGCTTTTAATTTTCCTCTCCCACACACCCATGTCCTTCCATCTTCCCTTCTCAGCCAATGATAATTCTATATTTCTTATTGCTCAGAAGTAAGATATCTTACATCGATCTATCATCCATTCTCCGCGCCCGGAAAATCTCACCACCTCTTGTCAGCTCCACTACTATCAACCTGGTCCAATTCACAATCATCTCTCCCCAGAGTTATTGCAAGAGCCTCTGCACCAGTCTCCTTATTTCTTCCATTCAAGTCCTTCAGCCCATTTTCACACTGCTGTCATGGGGAGCTTTTTAAACATAAATTAAGTTATGCTATTCTCATCCTCCAAACTCTTTATTGGTACTCATAGTAACGGTCAAATTTCTTAACCTAAATTCTTAGAGTAGCCCACTCTTCACCATAAATCTATTGTGCTCCCCTGCTACCACCTATACCACACATGCATGCACACACACACTTCCAGTGTTACTCTCTGCATTCTT
>PITA01035651.1:0-10298 GCA_004023965.1 Spilogale gracilis | reverse complement strand
ACTGTGTACCGCGGGGCAGGGGGGTGACCAACTGTGTACTGCGGGGCAGGGGGGTGACTGACTCTGTACTGCAGGGCAGGGGAGTGACCGACTGTGTACTGTGGGGCTGGGGCAGGTGAGGAAAAGGGAGGTTTCAAAAGAACTTTCACAGGCTAAAGAGGACCTACAGGATACCAGGGGCCTTGTCATTGTGGGTTAAGGCATTTTTCCTTTTAGTAAGGCAGGAACAGTAGAGGAGTTAGGAGCTTCCTGCAGGAATGTCACACTCCTGCTGTCATACGTCCTTACCTCTGAGCTTTAGGTTTATAAGAAACTGAACTTTATTTACCTTTCCCTCTGCCTCAGCCTCCTTCAATTTTAGGAGGAGCGGATGACTTTAAGGCTTCAAGAACGCAGTCATGGGTTTGGAAGTTAGGCTATTGATAGGAAAACCTCTTCCTTAAGAACCGTGCGTTTACTGGTTTCAGCAACCTTCCACTTGCTGCCTTTCATGTTTCCTTTGTCTGACATACATGCCCTTTTCCCCGGAGTTTGTAAGAGTAATTTCCGCATACTTCATTTCACAGGGCATTCCTGAGAGGGAAAGCAGGTGAGCCCTCTGGCTAAGGATAATGGAGCCTTTAAAATTATTTTTTTAATTATCATTTATTGAGTACCTAATTATGTACTGAGTATTATGCTGAATACTTTAATGGTCACAAATAACTGTGTGATGTAGGTGCTATCACTATATCCCTTTTCACAGGAGAGGAACTAAGGCCCCTAGGATTTAGTTATTTGCTGGAGGGCAAGTACCCTGCCCAAGGTGACCTAGTTAGGAAGCCACGGAGCCAGGATTTAGGCGCGGGGTAGTCTGGGTCCGAGCTCTGGACCACTCTGTGTACTGCTTCCTGTCCCGACCTTTGTTTCTGCTTATAACCGCGGAAGGGTTTTATTCCACGGCACCCCTGTCCCATAGTCCAGAGTCTAGTGGCCAGAGATACCTTTTTGCTCATAGTACTAATGGCAGGACCGAGCAGTATCTACTTCTATCCCTACTACAGGAAGGGTGATGAGATAGGGGGAGGGAGTAGGGAGATAAAAGGAAGGAGAAATGAGAAAAGAAAAATGACCCAAATCAGTTATTGTGGCACTTCCTGTCGCTGTATTCTTGCTGTCGTTTTCTAAGTTTTCTTCAAAGTGGCCATTATTTTGCCTAAACAGAAATAAATACAAAAGAGGGAAGGGAGCATGTGGTGTGTGATTTCCTCTCCGTGGGCCTTCATGTCTTCGCAGAGTCCCTGGGGCAATAGCAGTGGGCTTGGGTGCTGTCCTTGGTACCAGAGCTATGGGTCGCCCAGGGCCCTTTCTGTGCCTGGGTCCCTTTGTTTCTTTGCGAGGCGGAAGGGGGCTCTGCAGTGTGTTCCCGTCCGCTGCCCGTCTAGTGCAGATCAGCTCGTGTGCCATGCCTTTGTCTTCCTTCCAGCACCCCTGCGTGTCCTCAGTGTGCTCTGCTCTGTGTGTGGGGACACAAGGCTCTTTGCTTATTTCCTAGTCAGTCCCTGAGAGGAAACTGGGTCGGAGTCCCTGCATTTTTTTTTTTTTGGATCATCTTTTCCCTATTTCTCTTTTGTTCTCCTACCCACCCATCTTTTATTCTCTCCTCCAAACTCAAAATAGTGAGTTGAGTGAAAGAAAGGCCAGTCTTCATTGTAGAGGGGAAAGGACAAAGAGCTGAGCTGGAGTCCTTTCGGAGTCAGCCTTGCCGCGCTGTACCTCGGAGGGTTGTATAAGCCACTCAATTTGGTCCATGTACTTTTTTAAGGAGGCATAGGTACTGGAGACCAGGGGATGATGGCACTGATTTGGGGACTAGCAGGCAATAGAGAAAGGACCAGTGGCCAAGAAATTAAACCTGGCTTCTAATCTTTTTTTTTTTTTAAAGATTTTATTTATTTATTTGAGAGAGAGAGAGTGAGAGAAAGAGCATGAGAGGGGAGAAGGTCAGAGGGAGAAGGAGACTCCCCACAGAGCAGGGAGCCTGAAGCGGGACTCGATCCTGGGACTCCGGGATCATGACCGGAGCCGAAGGCAGTGGCTTAACCAACTGAGCCACCCAGGCGTGCAAACCTGGCCTCTAATTTGACTATGCCTCTTGTGATCTTAAACAAGTCTCTGGTGGGAGACTCTGGGTCTAGCTTTAACCGTCTCTTTCGGCTTCAACATGTTATGAGTATGAGATTTGGGGTAGCTTACTCCTCCTCATGGAGGTCCTTATAACTTGATTTGGGAGGAGATATGAGCTCCTTTTCCTTAATCATGCACATGGTCTTGAGTCCCATCCCAGAGGCAAGTGAAAAGAGAGGCAGGCTTAATGGCATTGTTAGTCTGGCTCTGTTTGTGTACCGTGAGGTAGAGAAAGAAGGCGGGGTTGGAAGGTACAAAGTAGAAGGAGGTAGAAGCTGGAACTGTAAGATCAGCTTGGACCTTGGCTCTTCTTAGGGCTGGGTGTGAGATCGGAGCATGGTCTTCAGGTGCTGGGTGAGAGGGTTTGCCTCGTTCTTTCTCGGGTGCCATCCCAGCAGCCCCTTATGGTGGGTCGGCCCCACAATAACACTGGTCTTGCCTTCCTTTTTTTTTTTAGTACCTCAACATGCTAAGGACTTGTGAGGGCTACAATGAGATCATCTTCCCCCACTGCGCCTGTGACTCCAGGAGGAAGGGGCATGTCATGACAGCCATCAGCATCACGCACTTCAAACTGCACGCCTGCACTGAAGAAGGGCAGCTGGAGGTGACGGCTCGGCACGGGCTGCTGCTGGGGGCGCTGGGTGTGCCCACTCACTCGCCGGGGTTGGGTTCCTGTTGGGAGGGAGATGAAGTCAAAGCTGTTGTGATGGGGGAGGTGGATCAGCCCTGGGTCCACACTCATCCTTACCTTCCTGGCTGCTCACACTGACTCTTACTCTGCTGTCAAAGCCTTCTTCTCGCTCATGTCACCTCTGCTGTCTGGTTCAGAACCATCCTAGCTAGACGCCTGAGCATTCTCGGGCTTACACTCTTGTTCTCGGTGTTTTAGAACCAGGTAATAGCGTTTGAATGGGACGAGATGCAGCGATGGGATACAGATGAAGAAGGAATGGCCTTCTGCTTTGAATATGCCCGAGGAGAGAAGAAGCCTCGATGGGTCAAGATCTTCACGCCATACGTGAGTGGTAGACAGGGAGCCAGTTTTGGGGGGTGTAGGTCGGTGTGAAGTTCTCCAGCTGAGGTAGCAGTGGCGTTTTGAGCCCTAGAGCCCCAGGCACCTCCCTGTCTCTCCTGGAGGACTGGCGAGGATTGGCAGTTTCACATCCCGGCTGACCCACAACTACCACTAGAAGGAGCCAGAGAATAGTAGATGAACCAGGCCTAGGTTTTTCGTTTTGTTTTGTTTATTTGTGGGGTTTTTTGGTGGGCTTACAGGGTTTTTCTTTGGGCTGAGCAAGTTTTGGGAGGTGGGGTGACGGAGGGCAGGAGTTCAAAGGCATGGCCCTGTGGTGCCCGTACCAGGGAGGGGCCAGTGTTGCTATTTTGTTTTTGTTTTTCAGTTTAATTATATGCATGAATGCTTCGAGAGGGTGTTCTGTGAGCTCAAGTGGAGAAAAGAGGTAATTCTGAACAATCTTGAATCGACTTTTGCATCTTTTCGTTTGTTTAAAATGATAGGCCAATGGCCAAGTGCCTGGGACCTTCACCTCCATCCCAGTCTTTATCGGAATATTAGAGACTGTTTATTCCTCTAGAGAGGTTATTCTTCCAGCCTTTGGATGCTGAATAGACTGTGCACAAGAGGCCCTGCTTCTTCCCTTGTCTTGTGGGTAGCCATTGGCTGTAGGCTGTCCATCTCCCATGACTTCCTGGACCCTCCTCTGCTGTGGTTTTGTTTCTGTTTTTTAATCAAATCACTGCCCATGTCGTTCCTGACCCAGAAGGGAAGCTGTCCTCAGTTTTAGCTGTTCTGATTAGCCAAGTCATGACAGACCTGTCTGGGCGAACCAGGCGTGCGTGGTGAGGGAAGGTTGTGCTTGTGTTTTACTGCTGTCCGCATGTCCAGTGCTGGAGCAGAATTTGGGAGATTCTGAGTGATTCGCTACTAATTCCCAAAGACAATGTTTCTGAAGTTCAGAAGGTAAAGTCCAGATTATAAAAATTTGTACTCTTGGTATAGTAGAGAGAACACTGGGCTCTGAGAAGCAGATCAGGGTTTTCTCCCAGCGTTTTTCCTCCCTGCAACGTTGGGCAAATGAGCCTCCTTAGGCCTCAGTTTTCTTGTCTTTTGTCATCTGTAATATGGGAAAGCTGAACCAGGTAACTAATATCCAAGCTCTTTTCTGGGCAACAAGGCTGTGCTTGTAGATGGGAAGTTAGAGCAGGGATGGAGGCCAGTCAGACTGAGTCGTGTAGCCACACGTTTTTCTGTTTGTCTGAGGGTGGCCTCCAGGTGGGAGGGGATGCAGACACCTCAGGCTTCCCAGTAACTGTTCTCTGTTTTCCTTTCAGAACATTTTCCAGATGGCGAGGTCACAGCAGAGGGATGTGGCCACCTAGCCTTTCCTCACCCCTCCTCTTCATCCTCATCCTCTCACCCCTTTGTCTCCTGTGTCAGACAGAGTAACCATTAACACAGAAGAAGAGAAAAAGGAAAAAAGTCATTATGTTCAAAAGCCCTAAACTAAATACTCTTAATAATCCCTCTGAATTTCATGTCTCTCGAATTGAGCTGGTAGAGAACATCAGATTGGTCAGCTGAGTTAAGACAGGAAGATAAGCCCAACAATGCGCCAAAGGTATCTTTTCCTTTCACCTGGGCCTCATACCACAGACTCTCCTTGTACTATATTCTTAAGACTGGAACTATGAACGCCATCCATTTGCACTGTTCAGACATATATATGTATGTATGTAAAAATTATATATACACGAATTAGCTGCACGTATATACATATATATATTTCTTTTTGAATTTCATACCGATGGCAGTACCTTTTCTAGCTTGTGTTTTTACGCGCCTCTCACTAGAATTCATGACTTCTCTCTTGTTCTCTTTATTTTGAAACAAACTTTAAAAAGGAAAAAAAATATTTTACCAGGAAAATACCTCTCCTCGTGAAGGACTCGAGAAGTTTACAACCTGCTTGGGTTTTTCCCCTCTTTTTTGTATTGAGTGAAGATTCTGGCTCATTGGTTGCCGTAGAGTCTGAGGAGCAAGGAGCATAGTTTCTTTTTCTTCCACGAAGCTGCTGGGGAGGAGGAAGAGGTGTGTTTCCCAAGGGAGGCAAGGCTACAGGTCTGCAGGGAGAGCGTAAAGACTTGGTGTAGTCCTGGATTCTAAGATCCCTTCCTGGCCCATCTCACTCTCCCACTCGTGGCTTTCTAGCCACATTCCACATCTCACTTCCCAAGGGCCCTTTGAATGCTCTCCCTCCACTGGCCTAGAATGGAGGGGAGGTCGATGCCACAGGAACCTGAGACACTTAGTGGTTGTAATTTCCTATATCCCTGCCATTTCTGAAGCAGGCAGAGTACTAGGGACCAGAGTTAAAGCCAATACCTTTAGGCACAAAGATTAGACTTAGGGGAAAAGAAGGAAGAAATGCCCTAAGTACTTAAGCTTTTCCCTATCCATTCCTGACCAATAACCACCCATAACCAATTATATTCTCCGTGACTTCCTTGAAGAGCTCTGTTGGGGAGGGCCCTGACGATATCCCCAAGGCCTTGGGGAAACTTGGAATGAGTCAGTGGTCTGTGCCAACGAAACCAGTGCCCATCCAAGCCAGTTGAGGACCCTGGAAGGACCAGTAGGAATATGATTGAGTTGAGTGGATCTCAACTTCCAATGAAAAGGAGACTGAAGGAAAACCTTTTTGTCCCTCAAAGCGCTTCTCATCTCACCTTGCAGTTCAGGCTTTTGAGACCAGAGAGCTGACCAGGTGGGCAACACCGCGTCTGGGGTCCCAGGCTCTAGAGATACCACATTGGGAGCTTGAGGTTGGGCTCTGAGTATCTGAAACACGTCTATGAGCCTTCTTTTCTTTTTCCCTTCTCTACCTTCTAAACAAAAACCTCCATTGGGTGGCATCTTTTGCTTTGTCTAACTGGGAGGCAACCATACTTGGTTTAGTCCCTCTACTGAGCAGTGGTGGGATGGTTTGAAGTTTCTTTTTTGGTAACTGGTTTTTGCAGATCATCACGAGGTCATCACTTTTATTTCTCTCTCACTCTGCTACCCTGGCAGCTGCTTGCCCCAGGACAGTGTGAGATCATACAGGACACCTGTCTTCCCTCCCCTTCTCCAAACCTAGGTGGAATCACGGAATACAGGACGTAGGGATACTGAATGTTTAAGGTCACAGAGAGTGATCCCTGGTTTGAAAGTTTGGGTACAGGATTAGCTTCTTTTGGCTTAAATGAATTTAATAATGAGCCAAAGGACCCTAGAAAGAAAACAATGCTGATTCCCCACTCCAAGATGCTCAAGAGGCTTTGGCTCCAGCTTTGTTCAGACTGTACACATAGCAGCAGTTTGCCTGTACTCCCTCAGAGGGAGAGGAGCGAACAAATCTGGAGTCCATGCAATATCCCAAATACTCACCTCCCGTTGTGAGAGGAAATGGGATGCCCATAGGACGGAGGCCCCTTGGAGTGAGTGGAAGCTGCTCTGGTCCCTTCATGGCAGAGCATTCCTTCACTTGGTGCTTTGGAGATGGGGTGAGAGCCCCATGGGTATTAGCCAGGTGGGCAGGATCTATTTAGAACAGTCCCTACTTGTGGCTCTACCCACTAACAAAGCACCCAGCTGCAGCAAGGAGGGGGGAGGAGGGAGCTCCTGGAGGACAGCTTCTTCCCCTCTTGCACCCACAGCAGGCCTTCTGGACTAGGGCAGAGGTCACTGTGGCTCCATAGGATCAAGCTCTTTTTTGCATGAAGCAGTGTTAGTGTGACACTCCTTTCCCCCTTTGCTCTGTACTTCCTCTCCCTTATCTCTGCTCTCTTTCTTAGTCCTGGGTTGTACCCTGAGAGCCTTCTGCCCAGTCTTCTTTTACAGTTTGTCTCTGGGAAATGAGGGGCTCCCCCGGCCCTCTGCTTTGCCCTAGCAGAGCCAGCAGGATCTTCCTGATCTCTTGTTCTCCCCTCTGCACTCAGTTTCTATCCTCTTTGATAAAAGCTCAGAGTTTTGTATAGATCAGGAGAAAATGCAGGCCCTGAGAAACCTATTCCTGTGGAAAGGTTTCCTTGGGCCATGCTTTGGGCTCTCTGCTCTTTATATTTTTATTCTACTCTTCCATTTTCCTGCCCTCCCCTCAGCCTCAGCTCAGCCCAGGCGTGTGCTCAGGGCAGCTCCTAGGCCTGGCCTGTCTCGTTTCATCCTGTCCTCACCCAGGCCAGTAGCTTTGGTTATCCCCTCTTGTATCTCCAAACCTAGTGCTTGGAGCAGCAGTACAGGGCATTGTCAGGAGGGGACACCTCGCTCTCCTCTCAGTTTGCCAACTACGGCCTGGCTTCTAGAAGGCAGTTTTCCTCGAGGAGACTGCATCCCGGTTGACCTGAAGTCTCCAGACCTGGGGGGGGCTACTGTGCGCTCTGGCTGGGTCAGTTCAGCATGGAGACCATCGAGCCACTGGAGCCCAGCACAGTGCTAGGTCCCCTCACCAGACTGATTGTGTACCATTAGCTTCCTTTCGAATAGAGGACAACGCTGTTGATACTCAGACGAGAAGAGAGGCAGTGGGTTTGCTTCTTCAACTCCCGTCTTCCAGTTGCACCTCCTGCCCGCCTCTCCCCTTGCCCCAAGCACGCCGCGCTGGCCTCACTCGTACCAGGTCAGCCGCTCACTCCTCGGTAGGAGTCTTGAGGGGGAGGGCTGTAGGGAAGGGCAGGGGCAACAGGGCAGGGCTGCGGGCTGGAGGCGCTCGGCCAGCTGCTCAGCTGACACCGGTTGCATATCAGGCCCCCTTTTTAAGCCGGAGAGCTGGGCTTCAGTTTTCCCCAGGCCATGCATACTTTTAATTTATTTGAGAAACTCTAACTGTATTTTCACTGCAGTATCACAATTGTATTTTTTATTTGTGATTTAAGAAATGTGAAGAGAAAATACACAGACATAATGGCTAACAGTGTTTCTTTCATTCCTCGTTCTAGAGCTAACCACTCTAAAATTGTTTGGTAATGTCACTTAGTGTAATTAATTGTAACATATTCTTTTAAATAAATTGATTTATTGATGAAACTAGTTGTGCCTTCCTAGACCACACACCCTTTGGGTTGCACGGGAAGAAGGGAAGGGGGACCTTCGAGATGGGAGTTAGAAGGATCGGTCTGAAAATGGGAAGGAACGTCTGGCTGGTCCTCCCAAGTAGCGAGTGGGACACTCTTTGAGGGCAGGAGTTAGAGAAGGGGAATGAGAAGCTAGGAGGCCCCTCGCCTAAAGTTCTGTTTCCAGTGGCTCCTTTGAAAATGCCTCTTACTCTCTCAGATGTCAGAGTTGATTGCACCAACAATCAAATCCACCCCCCCCCCCCAAATCTGTGTAAGGCTCACAGGACTCCTGCTTCAGCCTTACTCAGATAGAGCCTGGTAAAGCCATTGGGACACGTCTTAGTACTGTCCCCTACCCCAGCAACATGATACACTATTGCACTTCACAGATCCCTCAGGAGACTGGTCTGAATCTGAACCTAATATAACAATAACAATAATAATTGTAGTACGTGATAGTGGGCATGCTAGGCCCACTAGTATTTCTTGTTTTGCCCACACCCCTGAGAATAAAGGTGGTCCTGGATGTACTTTGTTTTTGTGGAGGAATCCCAGGTGCTAAGGCCTAATGACCTACTCCAAAGGTACCTGCTCCTCTCTGTACCTTAGCTCATGGGCTGAACCTGCTCTGAAAAGCTCAGCATTTGTGTTAGAGCAGATATTTTTTGTAAACCTGCTTTATTCTTATAACCCCTGACCCTATTCTTTTGCTCCTTGATTGAAGGCTGTAAAAGCAAGAACTCATTTGACATTTCTTTAGGCAGTTTGGGGAGAGACGATTGTTCTGGGCCTCATTCACTCAGCCATCAGCATTAAATAGCTGGAATCTGATAAATCTGATAATGGGGCAATAATGTATTTTTCTTCAACAAGGAAAAAATCTGTAGAGAAATAGAAAGTGGAATCCTGGAGATGAATTACCGCAGGTGAAGTGGACGGACATTGATCGGCTATCTGCCACGGCTGGGCACCTTATCCCGCAGGACAGCAGACACAGAGGCAGAGGAGCGCTGCTCCCACTTTCAGCCCAGCAGAGAACTGAGACATTGAGAGATTTACGAAGGACATGGTACGTGGCCGTGGAAGGTTGACGTGCCACGAGGACTAGGCAGAAGCAGCGGGAAAAGCACCTCTGGATGAAAGCAACTACGGAAGTCTTCGTGAAGAAAGTGGTGTTTAAGGTGAACCCTTTAGGACAAGGAGGATCTCGGCAAGAACGTTCTCCACAGGCTTTATTGAGCTGTTATGTCTCTGACACTTAAAATTGGGAATGAAAAGCCATGGGGTATGGGAAGGATCAAACTCATGCAGATGAACAATGAAGAGTCCTATTGATTAGAACTTAGGGATGTGTAGGAATAAGATGGAAGATGAAGTTTGAGAGCCTTGGATGCCAGGGTGAGGTGTTCTATATTTAAAAAAAAAAAAAAAGTTTTTTGAATCAGGTGCAGTTTAGAAGCTGGTGCATCCGAATACATACAGAGGGCTCAGTTAGGGCACTGCCGCAATGAGCTGGGAAGTGAGGCAACGATGATTGCAAGGAGGGACATGGATGTGGGAAAAACAAAGCAAAATCTTGTGATTTGATGACACTGAATGCAAGTGTCAGAGGAGAAGACTCCTGAGGTTTCATGTCTAGGTGGCTAGAAAATAGAAATACTTAAGAGTTGAAAGAGGGAGGGGCACCTGGGTGGCTCCGTCAGTGAAGCGACTGCCTTCGGCTCAGGTCATGGTCCCGGGTCCAGGATCGAGCCCCACATCGGGCTCCTTGCTCGCCAGGAAGCCTGCTTCTCCCTCTGTCGCTCCCCCTGCTTGTGTTCCTTCTCTGGCTGTGTTTCTGTCTGTCAAATAAATTGAAAAAAAAATTAAAAAAAAAAAGAGTTGAAACAGTGAAAAAATGTTTTATCTTTGGACCAATTATGATTTAGGCATGGGTGAGAAATCTGGATACATAAACATCCAGCAGTTACTACTTAAGTATTCGTTGAGCCCCTAACGTTCTGGGCGCTGTTGCGGGT